>PPHD01020950.1:0-13434 GCA_002909625.1 Bambusicola thoracicus | reverse complement strand
TTGAGTCAATGATATAAAAGAATAATCTCTTACAAACCATTTCTAGCAAGATAGTTCAACAGAATTATCTATTAATTTTAAAGAATTAAATGGGCTCCCTTACCTCATCTAAAATATTAGATTATGTAACCTTTTAAGATGGAGGAAACATAAATAAAAATATTGAGTGTATGACTGACAGAAAATGAGAAATGTTTCCCGAAGTATTGGTTTTGAATACATTCAGTTAAATCTACATATGTGGACAGCAATTACATGGTAGGTGCCCTTATTCTTTATTAAACATCAATTCAGCTTCTGATATGTATCCAAAGTTATGCGCATGTTCCTTGCTGCAAATAATAAAAAAGATCATCTTTGGTGCTTTTAATTTTAGTTGCTGTTTCCTCTCATTTAGGAAGTATTTAGTTAAATGCCATTTCTTTCAATACTTATCAGTATAACTGTGCCTAAACTGTAATTACAAAGGTATTCAATCAAAAATCAAAATCAAGAGTATAGCTTAGGATATGCTGAGGCAAGTCACAGAAGAAAACAATGTTATCTAACATCAGAAGAAGGTCAAATTTATCTTTAGTTCTTTTAAGATGGCTCTGATCTGACATGGAGGAACTGTTGGGTTCTTCTCACAGAGGTCAACTTTGCAGTCCCCCCTCTACCAAAACATGGACGTTTCCAAGTTTTCAGAACTCAAGGAGTGTTAGGTATTTGGAAATTCACAAGACAATAATATGCTCAGTAATATGCTCTTACTGTCCAAACTGCTGTTAGTATTAGCATTCTTACCTGTTTTCCAGCATGCTCCCTCTTTTCAGTGATTTGTTTTTCTGGCTTACAGTTGTTCTTGTCATGTTGCTATTCCTGTTAAGTTTGATGTGTTGCTATCATATGGAAAGTAAAGAAACTACAGACCAGTCACTATTTGTGACAATATCCAGAAAAGTGATGATACACTTTCTAATCAAAGGATATTTGCACCTGTTCTCCAATAATTTGTGTTTTTCCTTAAAAAAACAAAAGCAACAGTAAAATCAATAAAGCTTCTAAGCTAGTATGAAAAAAAAATCTAAGAATTGAACCGTGTTTCAGTTTGGAAATTCCAATTCCAAAATGCTACAGTATTAAAATTCTCCCTCCTGAATATGTCCATTGAACTTAGTACTTTAAGTTTAGCGGTGACCTTGAATTCAAGTTCAAAGAATTGTCTCAAATTTATACATGTGGAACTGTTTTATTCTTTTAAACTTATCCCTTAATGCTGAAGTGATGGAGAGGAGAGGGCCTATCCATTTTTCCCCTTTTCTTCCACACTTCACCATTTATCTATATTGTGATATGAGAAATATCTTCCATAAAACCAAAGAAAGGTGTTTTTTTTGTTGTTTGTTTTTTTTTTTAATTTGTTCACCTGTACAGTTTGTGGGACAAGGGGAAGTGGCCTTAAACTTAAAAAGGGTGGGTTTAGAAGATATACTCGGAAGAGATTCTTTACTCAGAGTGCTGAGACAGTGAAACATGTTGCCCAGGAAAGCTTTGCATTTCCATCCCTGGAGATGTTCAAGGCCAGGTTGGATGGGGCTTTGAGCAGCCAGATCTAGTGGAAAGTGTCCCTGCCTGTGAAGGGGTTTAGAGCTAGTTGGTCATACAACCCAAACCATTCTATGATTCTACATCTGAGTTGTGCATTTAAGCGTAAGAGTAGAATGTGGCCCTGATAATCAGTTTCAGATTTCTAATTTTATTCTTGACTTTTTATGTTACCTTAGAATCCATCACACTAAATCTAATACTTGAGTAAAACTTATGCCAATATATTCATTTTGCTCTCATAACCACTGAGCCTTTGCTCTCAATGTTTTATGTTCCATTAAGTCTGTTATTAAATATGACCTTCTAGCTTTATTTAGAGTCTCTTTTCTTATTTTTAATAACTGCATTATATTTTTCTTCCCCTAAGAAACAGAACATTTTATCACAATTCTTTGCAAGTAGACAACTTAGAATATTTTAAAAACTTATATAGCAATTCCTGATCTTTACAAAAATGCATCATTTTCATCAAATAAATCGTTATGACTGTCTCAGAATGTGCTGTTCTATAAACAGAAAAGAGATCTTCCTAGAGCTTTCTACAGTTCTGACCAACCTAGAGTTCACCTAAAAATATGGCTTAGTATTTTGTGGGTTTTTAAAATTTACTTAAGTCACTGGATTAAAGAAAAATATTATCTAGAACCTAGAATTCTTCTACCTCTATTGTGTTACACTCCATATATACAATTTAGGATCTCATCCAATCATTACAGACTGAAATGTGCATAACTGAGATTAACACAAAAGTATCAAATAAAAGACACCTAGGAAATTCCCTTAACTACTGCATGCTATAGTTTAAATACTAATTATTTTGGAAATAACAGTGCAAATGTCATTCATATGAAATAAATAAAAGTTGGTTATGCAACATGTATGTAACACAATTAAGGATTATACAAAGTAATAGTGCAAAGAGAAAATTAGGACTGAAAACAGAATGAATTTTAATTCACAGGGCCCATGAAAAATAATAAAAATATAAGAATACTTTGGAAGTAAGAAAGGAGCAAAGAAAATGAAGCACGTGGAAAGAAGGAGGAAAACAATGAATTATACAAAGAAGAACTTTATTTTTTGGTTTAATCTTTCTAGAAAAAGTGAACTGTGATCAGATTAATTGAATTAGTTAGTAAAGGATTAGAAATTTAGGGCAAAAAAAAAAAAGTAGCGTTTAAGGAATACTGACATACATAGACCCATGCAAGTTCAGAGATCCTGATGAATGTATCTGATAAGCTAACAAAAGTACACTTTGAAATATCAATTATTATATTTGAAATTTCTCTAAGAACAGATGAGGTATCCCTGGGTTGAAAAAGAAAGAACAGTCCTATAAAGGTAGAAAAGAGATACTGAGGAATTCTAGGTAAATCAGTGTTTTTTAAGTCCCTGAAGATAATCTTAGAACAATGACCATTTGTAGAAAATGGAATGTTAATGAAGTGTCAGAATAAAAAATGTACACTGTTCTACAAATGAGTCTAAATTAATTATTTGACATGGAGGGAATAAGAAGTAACTACTGCACAGAATGAAACAGAAGCCTTGGGAGGCTTTTGTCACTATCCTATATAGCACTGTTTTAAAAAAGCTATGGTGCTGAAATCACCCACCTTGGAAGATTTGGAAACAGATTAAATTGTCATTTGTTGACTATATCTCTCATTTTAGATGTTGCACTGGATGATTTCTGAAGAGAGTGTTTTGGGTTTAGTTCTTGTTTTGTACCCTATAATCAGCTATCCTTCACACTGCATTGTGCGATAACTAAACAATAGTGGAATTTTGGCAATAAGTGTAATTGCTTTCACACTGTGACATGAACACAACATTCAATAATAGAATCATAGACTCATCAAGATTGGAAAAGACCTCCACGGTCATCTAGTCCAACCGTCTACCTACCACTCATGTTTACCCACTAAATCACGTCTCCTAGTATGACATCTAAGCATTACTTGAACACCTCCGTGGATAGTGACTACACCAACTCCTTGGGCAACCCATTCCAGTGCCTGACCAGTTTTTCAGAGTTTTCGTAACATCCGAACGTGCTGCTCCCCTACTGCAACGTGAGGCCATTCCCTCTACTTCTATTGCTAGTTCAGCAGAAAAAGAAGCCAAACCCACCTCACCACAAATCCCCTTTCAGGTAGTTGTAGAGCGCAATAAGATCTCCCCGAGCCTCTCCAGATTTCACAATCCCAGCTCAATCAGCTGCTCCCCATAAGACTTGTGCCCCAGACCCCTCACCAGATTTGCTGCCCTTCTCTGAAAGGGCTCCATGGCCTCAGTGTCTTTCTTGCAGTGAGGGTCCCAAAACTGAACACAGTAATGGAGGTGTAGCCTCATCGGAGCTGAGTACAGGAGGATGACCACTTCCCTGATCCTGCTGGCAACGCTATTTCTGATACAAGCCAGGATGCCTTTGGCTTTCTTGTCCACCTGGGCACACTACTGGCTCATGTTCAGCTGAGTGTTAATCAGCACCCCCTGAAAGTCATCTAGTTTCTTTCTCACATTTCTGCAATCTGTAAACAACTAGCTGCAATCTAAAGAAGTGACTGTGATTTTTGTAGACATACTTGCAAATGAGCTTGGGGGAAAAAGCAGCAGATGTTATAAACCCTCAAACTTTCAAATGGAATCTTACTGAGAAAAAAATGTTAAATCTGCATTGTCTTGCCCCAGTCATAGCAATGGTTTATGCACAGTGGCTGTGTTTTCTGACTAATGTTGTCACCTCCTTGTTTTGCCCTTTATTTCAGGAAATAAAAATTCTCATCCAACCCCAAAATTATTACCTTCTGTTTGTTTCTCATTTTTTCAAGCAGCCATCACAACTTGAGAAAAAAATTTATAGTATAATTCTCTCTCTGTGATTATTAAATAATCTGAAGCTTTACAATTTTTCAGCCAAACCCTTTGTCTCTGCAGGAGGAAAAGTTTACTTGCAAACATTTAGAAAGTAGAATATATTTTAGTACTTCTTAGTTATTTTATGATGATAATCTTTTGAAAAATCAATAGCCTGAATAGTAGAAGATATGGAAACTTTCCATACAAAATGTAGTTCAGGATAACTTTGCAGTCTTTTTCAGGAGACAAAAGGGGATGGTAGGAAACAGAATAGAAACTTCCACAGAAAGTTAAAGAATAGTAATAGCCAGTATCAATTGTGTACTATTACAGTTAGTTTAATATGGCTAACTTTGAGTAGAAATGTTGTGATAGAAAAAGCTTAAGAAGGTGAACTATTAAATGGGCAGAACTCAAGTGGAAATAACCTCTGAAAATCAGAAGAGTAGAAGGCAGTGACAAGAAGCTGGAGTCACTAAGCTCCTAATGTGAACAAAAACATTCATATATCTATCTTCTCTTGAGCTACAGGCCCACAGTTATTTAAGAAATTCAGCCTGAAATCTGCCCTATAGATGCTCTTTCTCCTTTTGCAACTATCCTCTGTTCCTAAAAAAAGCTGCATTCCTGAAAATTAAGTTAAGCTTGAGTTTAAGAGATTTTGGTTAAGTTTTAATCTTATTTAAAATGTCTCAAATGCTGCAGAATTAAGTGGAGAGTTCTAGAAATAACTTCAGAAGGCCAACAGAAGGAATTGGTAGTGCCTGAATATCTTAAGGTCCTGGCACAGACACAATATCCCTTGCTTGGTTTATGTTTTTTTTTTCACTTAATCTACTCCTCATAAGATTTATTACTAGAGATTATCAACACAAGACTTGTACTAACAGCTTTATTATTAGCAGTGTCAGCTGAATGTTTCCACAAGGCAGAGTATAGCCAATAATTGTAGCAGTTTTCTCCCTGTAGTGTGCCAGACTTCACAGTAAGTATTCTTGTCCTCATGTATTTCAGATAACCTAAGACATGCACATCTAAACTTGGACTGATGATACCTATTTACTATGTACTATACTACATGCATTCTATGCTATACTCTACCATTGCTGCTTTAAAATAAATCAAGAAGTGCTAAAGCATGGATCAGGAAACTGCCGAAAATCAGGAAGCAATGGGTACCAGCACCGACAGCTAGTCAACAAAACTGAATAGGCTGACTAGGGAACATTGGGTATTTCTACACAGACAGTTTAATATTTTCCCAGGAGTTAGGCCTAAAGAAAGCCTTATCCACTAAGTAATTCTAGCAATAATGTCATTGCAGTCTAGGATTTCTTGCAGTCCTAACAGGCTAATCCAAAAGAGTATGATTGTCCCTTTATGACATACAGATCAAAAGAGAATTGATTGCAACTGTAAGCAATAGACCCATTGGGAAATTACCTTGACAGTTGCAATGTTGTACCTTCCATTCTGAAGTATCAGCTAAAGGTAACCAGCAACATCTTTGTAAATTTCTTCTTAAAATTCCTTATCACAGAAGGAATCCTAGATTGCTTTTAATTTTGCCTTGAAATGAAAAATTTGAAAATATGCTGTGAGCCAGATGGAGATCAGATATTATCTCCTCCATGGGCTGCACATGGAGATATACTCTGCACAGTGCCTGTGGGCTGCACAGGGACAGCCTGCTCCACTGTGGGCTTCTCCTGGGCTGCAAGATGCTTCTGCTCTGACCTTGGAGCACATCTTTCCCTTTGTGGCTGTTGGGTTTTTTTCTCAATTTCTCACTCCTCTCTCCCAGCTTCTATTATGCAGCTGTTTTTTGCCCTCTTAAATTTGCTCAGCCATACACTCCAGTAAGATAAGCAACTGGGGAACATAGATGCACTAAAGAGAGAAGAGATGATATGAATATGTAGGCAAATAGATCATCATGTCTCAGTCCTTGTCTCTCCTGCAAACTATGAAATAGTCATTGGCTAATAGACTGGGAATAATCCTAAAAGAAACAACTTATCATGGAACATCTCCAAATATTTGACATTGAGAAACAAAATGCTTATAAATTTGGATGGCAGCTGAGCAAAGATTTTGAGGTTTGCCTTCTTGGACTGCACTGCCTTCCTTCTTTATCTATTCAGACTTGTATTTGTGCCTGACTACTGTGCTTTTCATCTTCCTGTAGGTGCTCATGAAAAGCCCTTGCTAGATTTAAGCTAACCACAGAAACAATATTTGTTAACTGACATATTATGTGGAAGTTGCTTTTTCTGTGAGTATGTATTGACAAAAATGCACACACTTAGAAAACTGACATTCTACTGCCAGTGTTCTTCTACTTATTATTTCCACTTAGTCATTACCAAATTTTGTTTATTTCCTGGCATGCTATCAGACAATCTCCTCTTCCTATATCCTATACACATGAGCCACCTGTGGCTACTGCCAGCCAGGTAGTTCACTAAATGACTTAACAACTTATAAATTCACCATGCATCATATTTTCTGCTGAACAGACTTTCTCACTACCAACAGAGTTTTCATGGATAGAGTGCAGTTACCTTGGGGTTTAAACAAATGCGAAGTTTGTCCTTAATGCAACCAACTTAATCAAACACATCACTGATTCTTCTGGTATATTATTTTCATTTAGCTCACATGGGACCTGCATTCTACGTTTCATCAGTTTTAATTCTTCAGAAACTTTAATCCCTGGTACAGACTAAACCTCCACATTCACAATGAGAAAACAGAATGATTTCTATTTTCCTTTCTACAAAGAAAACTGCTCTGTGCCTACACTTACATGTACACTTACACTTACATGCTCTGTGCATACATTTGTGTATCCATAACATTTTGAAAAATTTTCCTGTACTTAAAATGAAAAGCTTAGTTATCAAAGGCAATTGTTTATAGAAATCTTTTCAATTTGTAATTATCTGAATTTGTGGCAATTTTTCTGACTACTGAACACTACAGTCACAAAGATTATTCAAATGCTCAGGTACATTTCTGGTAGTACAAAGAATTTCACAGCAAGCTTAACTGACAGACTCACTATTTGCTTTCAAAATATTTGACAGCCTTTCAAATGGAAGTTCTAAATTTCTACTGAAATTTGTTTGTGAAGGCATAACACAGCTTAAAACTGGGTAAAAATTGTGAAACTAAGCCCAAAGAAAACAGACAAGTTTGAGCTAATATGTGCTGGTTTTATAAAGTGTGATACCCCTATGCAGCCAGCTAATCAACAGGTCAGAGCATCACATGGGGCACAGAGAGACTGCTTTATTTATAAACTAGTAAGAGTTGAGGCCAGGTATTAAAAAAGAAAGTCAGTTGGGAAAATATGTTTGTGTTTCTTGATAGATTCAAGGTCATTGGATTGTTCCTACTGAATGACAGACATTTCATTTTTGGGTAGAGAGAACCTTCTGAAAATTAATAAATGCAGAAATTGTCAGTGTCTAACTGATTGATTCCTTTCATTTGTTTTTAAATTTAATACATGTCTTTAAATGTCAGGAGGTTTGATTCTAGATTTCTGCTTATTTTTCACATTGTGAGAAACTGCTTCAAATCTATGTATTGGCTTTTGTATCGCTCTCTCAGGTCACATGATTACTTCATAGCTCTTTTCATCTAAATTTCTGAAGGTCGAAGAGTTTTTTTCTCAGCCTATATCTCAGACCAGTGTATCCTGCCTGGATTTACCTTTGTTGTCACTTCTGTATACATGACAGTTGAAGGCGTTCTGTATATGTATCATGAATTATCTATTAGGTGAGTGAACATGTTCAAATTTAGAGGAAACTCATCATCTTAGAAATCTGGTGTAACCTGTTTTCCAAAAGTTATTTAAATTTTGAAATCTGAAAACCTAATGGCAGCATTTTACATGACAATGTAACTAGCTAACTCTTTCAAAATGTAGGCAAACTGAGAAATGTGGGAGAGGTAAATTGACATTGAGGTGGATTGATAACTGGCTGAAATTCCAGGCCTAAACGTATGTGATCACAGTTGAAGACATGAAGTCCAACCAGAGGCTACTCACTAGTGGAATACTCCAGGGGTTGATGATGAGGTCAGTATTGCTTAACGCTCTCCTTAGTGACCTGCTTGATGAGAAGTAGGCGACACAGGACTAAGGGGAGTAGTTGATGCACAAGATGTATGTTCTGCCATTTAGAGGGATCTTGACAAAAAATGGGACAGTAGAAATCTCATGAAGTTCAAGAAATGAAAATATCAAGTCATGCACCTCTGGAAAAATAGCCTCAAGAATAACTTCACTTGATGAAGATTTAAAGCAGAAATATAGAAAATAGTAGAATGGAAGAGTGAAGTGAGAAAAGGGTTGACTTGAAGAAATAACCTAACTGGTGGTTTCAAATACAACCAATTATATTAACAGCTACTGATTCTTTTCATCAGAAGAGCATATTTCAGATGATATCTTATGTCATCTCAGTTGTTAACCTTCACCCCACTTTGCTACTGACAACTTTCCTACCCACAAATTTATCTAAGTGATAAAAAACAGACTTTGAGAAAGCAATAAAATAAATAGTTTGGGGATATTAAGGGACAGGTAAAGGCATCATAATGGAGGAAATTCTGATTTTATTTTATATCAATCCATTATTTTATATGACCTGGTTGAAATCATTTATCCTGGTGGGATCAGTTCTTACATTACACATTTCTAACAGATGCATTCATTAGAGTAGGAGGTGTTGATTCTATACAAATGTTTCTAAGACATTTTGAGCACATAGTCTTAAAGTCGTTGTGTATTTTAAACAGTTCACTATATACTCATGCCATAGCACTTCTGAGGCTCTGAACCGTATCCCACCGGAAAACCTACTACCAAATCTTATTGTACTTTAATTAATGTCAATTTCCTACAAAATGTACATATAAATTAAGGTTTCACATTAAGTAAGGGCAGAAAGGAGCTACTCAATAAAAAAAAATACTTTTATTACAGACGCATTTTCCCCAAGATTTGAAATAAACTAATAAAAACACTCTACAATATATCATATAAGCTTTTAGATCGTTTAATTCACATTTTAGTGCTTTCCAGCCAGAAATGTTTTTTTCCAAAAATAAAATAAAATAAAAAAGTAAAAAAAATGAGTGATAGTTTCCAGAAAAAGGATTTGATTGTGAAATAACAAGGATAAATGGAAAGAAAGGGAGAGTAACTTCAAGAACAGAAGAAAAGAAATTTAGGAGAAATAGAAAGACACAATGTTACTTCCAGAGATAAAATCCTAGATGACGAAAGAAGAGCTGCCCTCAGGAAGGGTCTTTTTTTTCTTTGACTTTCATTTGATTACTATTCATATGGTCCAGTGTTAATCTCTTCAGCTCCTTGATGGTTTTCAGATTTGTTGAATCTTCCGAAGAAAAGATTTCTGAAAGATCTAACCAGATGGAGGTATGAACACAAAGGAGAAAATACAAAGCTGACTCAGGAAATCTGAAGAAAAGGAATAGAAGGGAAGAAGAGAAGGAAAATGAGGATTGCAGACAGTCTGTGGACTAGGGACAGGCAACGTTAGAAAAGCAGTATTTGCATTAATATTACTTATTTTGTTATTAAAATGCATATTGCATTTTTCCCTTACTATTGATATTTTACATTATCCTGGAATTTAATCTACTAAATGCTTTCAGGAAAAAAAAAAAAAATGCAATTCTGTTGTAGTGTTACAACTGAAGTCAACTGTAAAAAATAAAGCAGATAAATTGCTTTTCTGTGGGAACTTTTTATTGCCTACATATATGAACAGTGGTTCAGAATGTAAAACTAAACTCTTTGCTGATCTATTACACTGAAACATGGGAGATGGATGAAAGTTGTAACAGGGATAGAGTTTTTTATACACAATTGCCTTTCACAGAACCATAGTCTTGTGGTAAGTGAAGCTGTTGACATCTCAAGGAGTCTTAAAGAGAATAAAAGGGCATTTGCTTGTCCCCATTGTTTGTAGTTCAACTAAATTTTGCCCTGGAAAAACAGAAAAAAACACACTTAAACAAAATGTGAAAAAGATAACATTTCCACATTTCAGGTCTATTAATGTTATACAAGGATATGCTTAGCTGCACACTGTATACATAACAGTTCTCTTTCTGAAACTGGCACTACACTTCTGGTGCTTTTAGGGGCACTTCTAAAGTTTTAAAGACAAAATATCACACCGTGTAGCTACTTGAAATCCAGGCCATTTGGAGCGTCTTAGAAACTTACCATTTTTTCAGCCACATGTAAACAGTGAAAACTGCAAAAACACATCTGTTATCATCCTATGCTACAGTTTCCTGCTCATTTTAGCTGGAATTTTCTTTCTTTCTCATTAAATGATAGAATAGAATATAGTACGTAGCAGTAGCTCCAATGGGTTCGTGAGGAAAACCCACAGTTCAAATTTTCTGCATGTTCCCCAGTGAACCTCCGGTTTCTTCCAGTAATTACTTTGCCTGTCAGTCACAATTAGAATTACATGGCTATGGCAGCTTGAACCTTTGAATCAGAGAAGAGGTGTCTGGGGAAGTTATATGAAAAATAGTTTAAAATAAGCAACTTCAAATGCCACATCAGTCATCGGTGTCCTCTGTAGTCTTCAGGAGAAGGATGGCAGTGCCTCTAACATGAAGTTATGCAGGTGATTTTTGATGATATTTATTTTAAAAAATAATAAATGTAAATCACGTTCACTGGAAAGAAAAAGATACTGTAATTCAATAGACCTTTTAAGTAGGAAGATAAAACTAGCATAAAGAATAAACATGTCAAAGAATCTTTAGATGTCAAATGACAAAGCATCCCCAGAAGTTCAGAAAATATTTTATTTATATTTTGCATGTAATCAAAGCTTAAAAAAATAAATAAAAAAAAATTAGACATGAACTAACAGTAATTCCTAAATCACAACTGGGATTAAAATATACCTGATATCAATCTCTTTGGGATCTAAATCTGCATTTTCTTACTTTCATGGCTTTATTTTATAACTGGCCTCTAATTTCCTTATGAGTTTGTCTATTTGCTCTGTTAAAGTATGCTAAATATCCTGGTGGACAAAAAAAAAATTGTTTATGGGCCTGAATTTATATGATTTCGTCCACCCTTATTCCTCCCTGAAAGGTTGAATAAAGAAAAACTGGTGTAATATTCCTCTCAAGCATTTTAAAGTATTTCAACACTATTCAGTTTGCCAGTATCAGGAGGGTTCATAGGAATTAGGGAACTGTCATGTCAGGACTGCCTTTAAGCCCTAGTGGTAGGAAAACAGCTGACCCGCTCTGGCAGTAGGAGACCAGTATTTCCATCAACCCTAAGAATATCTTTGGTGTTTCTTAATCACTGGTTTGTTTATATTAATGAGAGTTTTACTTAACTAATAGACTCTACAGAAAAAAAAAAAATGAACAAGACATAAGAGAATCATACCATCAGAATATATTCACAGTGTAGTGTCTCTTAGTAACAGAAATTTCTTATCACTGAAGCAGTGAAACCCAGTATTAGGGTTATTCCTTTTAAAGAAGGGAAGTTTGCTATAGTGAGTCATGGTTGAATTAGATCTATCAGAATGTTTTGATATAATAAAACCTGAAATGCTGAAATGTCAGAAAGAGGGAGTTTAAAAACAGAGATAATGATCGTATGGAATATAAAAAACTTAAAATAGCCATCACAGTATTTCATATAAATTTGTTGCATGAAAAAAAAACAAAACAAAACAAAACAAAACAAAAAAACAGAAAAGAAGTTATTGCAAAGGGTTTACTGTAATTTACATAGAAATGATCATCTTTTTCTAAATAGTGCAGTAGTATCTGAGATAGATGGGTCATAGACAAAATAAGTAAAAACTTTCTCCAGCAAGAATTTTATTTAAATTTAAATAGACTTTGTAAAGTCTATTTAAAACATAGCTGCATACTTCTTAGTTATTATTACAGCTGTAAGTTTATTCATAACTTTCTGTGGTATTAAGGTCATGCTAATAACTCCTATCTTGGGCTCATTTCTTTGGCCATAATAATTTTAGTGTATAAACTAAAATGGACATTATTACTGTGACCTTGCTTCAACAAAGTGTGTGTGACCACATCAAATGCTATGCATGTTGGCCCACATTTTTTAGTGGTAGTTTGTGATTATTGCTTCATTTAGTATGATCTTTTGGAACAATGACTTTTTTTAATCCTTTTTTTTCATCATCTCCCAGTCAAAGCACAGCACAGAAAACTATACCTCCCTCAGAAAAAAAAACAATTCACTCTTATCAAATTCCTTTCAGCAGAAAAATCAGTGGTTAAAACCAAAGTCAAAACTTGTTTTTCTCTCACTGAAATTCTACATTTAACTAAGGAGTTTTATATTTGTCATGCACGTGATATGTACAGAATAGTCATTTAGTATCTCTATAAAACTGTGTACAGCATATGCTAAAGTATTTGACTGGCAGAACTAAGCAACATGACATCTCAGAAACTTGAAATCCATTATATACACAGCACTAAAACTATGCTAGTCTCAGTTTGGTAAATCAAACATGACTTGGCATGAACATTGACATCAGACAAGACAGAACAAGGTTTCAAAAAAGCCCTATGATGTTATATGTTTTTCATTTGCATGTGTAACAGAAAAATTCTTTGTAATCACTGAAGGCAGTGACTTCAATAGGCTGGAATTTCAATGTTATATATTTATTATTTGAAAGTAAGTTTTAGATAGTAAGATGAGTCTCTGTGGATGAGACGGAAAAGTTAATATTTTGAAAGAAATTTTAAACTGCATAAGTGTATGGGAACTGTTGAATCACAGCCTGAACCTCTGATTGACCACCTGAGGCGAGCGCTGAGCCAGCTCCTGGGCCACAGGTGAACGCAATTTCACCTGAGTGACCAGAAGGGGTGGAGCCATGCTCCTAGACCCCATTT
>PPHD01020949.1:0-13435 GCA_002909625.1 Bambusicola thoracicus | reverse complement strand
GTAAACACATGCAATATTATATTATATGCAGCCTGTTTTGTACCAGCTCTTTTTATGATGCAAGACCAACAAAGAAATCTGGCCTTCGCTTTCAGTCACTGTTTGAACTTTAAAAAAAACGTTAATCTCTGTTTATAGAACACAGTTTTGCTTTTCACCAAGCTTATAATCAGTGGCTAAATTCAGTATTCTTGTTATTGTTAAAAGGAGAATGAAAACAAAGTTGTCGGGTGCTGTAAGCAGCTGCTTATGTGTTAACTGTTAATTCCTTATAACCAAGTAGATGGAAACGTGCTCCCTGCCTATTTTCTGTAGTTCGTAGCGTAGACTTTTTGTCTTTTTCTGACCACACGTGTAGAATACGACTTGGTTTGAGATATTTTCAGGGTCAGAAGTAGTCTCTTGATCAGCTCAGTTGAGATCATTTGCATTGGCGCTGCCCCTGCGAGCAACAAGGCATAGTGTTGTGCTCCTGCCCTTGTTCAGGCTTCGTGCACCGAGCCTACGAGGTTTGGGATGTTTTTGTTTTGCTTTGGGGTTTGTTCTGTTGTGGGTTTTTTTGAGACTTGCTCACAGGTGGGGAGGGCTTTGGTGGCAGGTTAAGAATCTGTGTCTTGTGTGGGAGATTTTAATTGTGGTCTGTGGATGAGGATAATTGTATTCAACTGGTGTTCTTCGGGCCAGTATACAGTGATGATGATTCAGAGTTGAAGCAGGTTGCATAATGTCATGATAGAATCCATTCCAACCTAAATTACTCTGTGATTGATGAATGTGTAAACTCAGAAGAAGGGAACAGAGGCTTTTGATCTGATAACAGTATTGAGGTGACTGTGCCTCTCTGCATTTTTCAAGTGCGTGAAGTGGTGATTTGAGAACTCTGGGGAGCAAAACCTACTGGAAACACATCTTGTGTTTGATGCTGCTCTGAGCACATTTCACCAAAACTGCAAAGAAATTATAGTTTCTGGGGACTTGTGTGGTACAGCTTCCACATCGGTCATGGGAAATAATATTTCCTTTTGTTGTGTCCTGGCCTCCAAGGCAGGCAAAACTGGCTTTTCAAAAAGAGTTATAGTAAACCAAAAAAGTTCATTTTTTCCCCAGTTGCAGATCAAACAAAAACATACTGAAGGCAGTCCTTTAAAACAGGAATTGAAACAGGATTAGCTGTCGCATAAAGCAAATTTTAAGTGTACATCTGACTGTTTCTTTAAGTGAAGCAGTGGTTCTCGGTGTGGTTCCTGAATGCACATTAGCAACCCACGTGTGTTGTAGATGTTAATTCAGTCTTCTTTGGTTCTGGCAAGTGTTTGTGTATCTGGCTTCACAGCTGAAGTGTTGCCATCTGAAGTGTTTTAATAAACATAGAGAGTGTGGGGAAGGAAGCTTGTAATACAAATGGTGCTGGTAGGTGAGGCAAAAGCTTGTCCAAGTATCTGGAAAGAAAAAGCACATAAAATTCTGGTATTAAGATTCTTTTACAGTATTGTAGGCCCTGATTCCAGGAAGACTATGCTTGCACTAAGATTATAGAAACTGTAATAGCTGCTGTCCTTCCTCCATCAGGTAACATTCCAGGCTTGCAGCATTTCTGAAGCAAGATATCTCTATGATCAACTGGCCACAATCTGTCCCATCGTGGTGAGTAATGCACTTCTGTCACATCACATCCTCATTGTGTGAAAGCCACCACATGTGAAAAATAAAATCTGAATGAGGACCTTAAATGCTAGCTACAAATTTAATACTCTGAATATTCTGGGTAAAATGTTGATTTCTCTTACTGTGCTATCATGTTAACAGTGTTGTTCATTTGATGTCCAGATATGTTTGATGTATTTGAGCTGTCACTTCGGAGTGTGTGTTACAATCTTGAAAGAGAAGCATGTGATACCACAGAGCTTATGTCCCTAACTTTGCCCTGCTAAACACATGAAAAATACTTCTGTTGAATACTTCTACAAATGCATTTGGGGCAGCTTTTCATGGAAAATAGCCGAAATTGCTCCTTAAGCAATTCCTAAATGTTTGGCTTTGATCTGTTTCACTTACATCTGTCCCTATGTCAGAGTGTGGAAACAAGTATTACGGTAAAATAAATATTGGTCTATATCAGATGGTGAACAGCTCCTAATCTGAGATGTATTGCAGCTTTGCTGCTGAAGTGGCTGCCAAACAGAAATAAATATTGTTGGGTGAACTTCACGAGTGTGGAAGCACCATACTTGCTGATCTTGTTATGAAATTTCTTCTACTTTATCAACTTTCTGTTCCTTAAATGGTGAGGTAATAAGTATGGAGAGCATCAGGTGCCACTTCAGAAATACTGACATTTAATCCAGGCATTTTATGGGGATAGGAGTTGAGAGACTTTGTGGTATGAGCTTTGTCTACATGCTAAACTCAAATGTATACTTCAAGTACTTACAGGCCAGCAAGTTTCCCTTTCCTGTGGGATTAAGGCACTGTTCCTTGGTTCCTTGGCTTGTACTTCTGTGTTCACATCAGGCTTTTTTCTTTTAGATGGCCTTGAGCGCTGCATCTCCGTTCTACAGAGGCTATGTGTCCGATATTGATTGTCGCTGGGGAGTAATATCTGCATCTGTAGATGATCGAACGCGAGAAGAGAGGGGGCTAGAGGTAAGTGATATGGGTAGTAGGCATCTGCTTTTCTTCAGAGAAAAATGTTAAACTTCCTTTAATACCAAATTCTGCTTGTGGTCATCAGAGTGCCCGATGGGGGAATTTGTCAGTTGTAGTGGTAAATACAGAAGAGATTGCATAAGCAGTCCCGTTGGTTGTACAGCTTACAGAAGCAAATACCTTTTCAGTTAGGTATGGAATGTCAGTTAAACTCCTCTTTTACTCCTCCACGGCTTGCTAAAATTGTCCATGTTTAAATTTTCCATTCTGTGCTTAGGCCCAAAAGGCAGAAATGGGTTTGAGGTAAATAGCAGGTGATGCTGAGTAATCGTGTAGCTCCAGTTTATACTACTGGAAGAGAGCAATTGCCAGAACTTCAGGACTTTCTGTAAGCATGCATTGGTATCCAGGATGCACAATGTAACAATAAGAAAAGAGTCTATTTGAAATATTTCTTGGGCTACCCAATTTAAGACCATGTCTGGCAATGTGTGTGTAATAAACTGCATCAGTATGTGTTGAAATAGGTATAATAATGCTTTCCAGATAGTCGGGGTAACGTTGATTACATCAGGAAAATGTTTCTATTTAAGATTCATGCTTTGAATGATTTTAATTGAGACTGTAGGGTTTTTTTAAACAGCATAGTAATTCTGACATGTGTCATTAGTGAGCAAAACTTAGGTAACATTGTTAACAAGCTGTTAAAATATTGTATTCTTAAATTATATAGCCACTGAAGAACAACCATTATAGAATCAGTAAATCCAGATATGATTCCATAGACAGTTATCTATCTGAATGTGGTGAAAAATACAATGACATTGATTTGACAATAGACAAAGATATCTACGAGCACCTAATAAAGGAAGGTAAGTGATTGCTTCATTATGAGCAGGTTTAGAATTGTGCTTGCAGTGTGTGGGGATATTTTAGTTTTTGTTTCAATCGTTGTGATTCCCTGAGAGTGACTCCTTTTCAGAAAGTATCTGTGAACTGTGATCTTAAGAGTAAAACATATATATATATATTTGTTCTAGAAGCTCCCTAATTCCAGCATGAGAAGCTTAGCGAATTGTGTACTAATCTTTACTTCTGTGGAGAGACAGAACTGCTTTAGGAAACGTGGCACAGAGGCACGTCAGAAAACAGAATGGCAGCCACACCAATATCCAACTGCCACTTCCAAAGAAGAACTTGTTCTTTTTCTCTCTTTAATCGTTTCCTTCCTTCCCAAAATCATCGCTTTGACTTTAACAGGATATGGTGGGTTGAGGTAGTATTACAGAGTTGGATTTTTTTCACTTTAGGTTCTTGTAAAACAAATCGTTTCTTAGAGCCTCCTTTGCTGCATTTGAATTGTTTCTCTGAATTTTCATTTTGTAGGTATTGACCACCTTTTGGCACAGCATATTGCACACTTGTTTATTCGAGACCCACTGACTTTGTTTGAGGAGAAAATACATCTAGATGATGCAAATGAATCCGACCATTTTGAGGTTGTGTCTGATTTAGAGGAATTTAATAAATATATATGTAAAATTTGTCTTTCTTTATAGTACTGCTTAGTTGGAGGATGGTTATATTGGCTAAGAATACCCTTTTTCCTGAATTTCTCATTTCGGATAGTTCTTTAGCATATGACTTTGCAGTTATAAGCACATATTTCTGTTTTATCATTTACTTGGGAGGAGATAGTACTTTATATTTGAAACACAACAAAATTAAAAGGGCACAAACCAGTTATGTATGTAATGGATGTGGTTAATTGCCTTTTCCATATGGCTTCCTGAAAGCTCATTTGCATGACATCTCCCATGCATGTGTCTCTTACACAAACTTCTGAAAATGTGTATAACGTAGCTATTATTTTGTAATCATAGTATGGTATTTTTATGTATTTTTGCACTTGGATGTATGAGTCCCTTAGGAAAAGACCTGTTTAATCTCAGCTCATCATAGTAGCTCATATGTAATCCTCAAACAAAATAGTAGAAGAAAGTGTAGCGTAGTTGCTTAGAGGATGAGTGTTTACATTATGCTTTTTAGAAAGTTGTCACTCCACTTGGAACTATTTCTCTGTTAATTTGAGCTGCTTTGGGGGAATTATTAAGACAGTTTATTTTGCTTTGATTATCTTATATAATGATGCATATCTTAACTGTAACAGATAATTTCTTGTGCTTTGCAGAATATTCAGTCTACAAACTGGCAGACAATGAGATTTAAACCACCCCCTCCAAATTCAGATATAGGATGGAGAGTGGAATTCAGGCCTATGGAGGTAAGGAGGGAGTCAACTTGTGCAAAAACCTGTTTACTTTTAAGTGGAAAAGTACTAGACGTGCTGCCACTCAGTATCAGACCCTTGTTCCTTGTGTTTTCTTCCCTCTGAGTTGCTAGATGCAAATGAAGTGGACAGCGGTGTTTAATCAGACATGAACTGTGGAATGTAACTGACAGGAGAATCCACTGTAGCACAGCAAAGCATGCTAATGGATTTGGGGTGACGGGGAAAGGAATTAGGCTTGTGCTAAAACTTCTGCAAACAAAGACGCATTTAGTTGCCAGGAACCTTACTTCTCCAGTACTTTTATTGGTACCGAGCAATTCCGCTGTCACTGTTTTGTTTTTCACAAGTGCTTTTATTTTATGGCTGTCTGAGCCGAGTCCCTTAAGTAGGAATTTAAAAGCTATTACACATTTTTAATTACACAGAGCCTGAAGATACAGGTTATTAGGTAGCCTTTTGCAACACAAGTGCGCTTTGGCATTGGTTTAAAGGGTTGAACTTGTTGAAGTGTTTACGCTGTGTTGTGCACTTCAGGGCATGATCATTCCAGCACATACATCACTGTCTCTGCTAGTAGAATGTGTATGAATACACACATCAGTGTGAATTGTTGGAGTCAAACCATTCTGAAGTCTCTCAGATAGCCATCTGTTTCTATGGGCATGTTCCCACTGGTGTAATTCCATCTCTAATTCTTTCATGCCTAGGTCCAGTTAACAGACTTTGAAAACTCTGCATATGTTGTGTTTGTGGTACTGCTAACTCGAGTGATTCTGTCATACAAACTGGATTTTCTCATTCCTTTGTCCAAGGTAGGTGTGAAAGATGGGATTTACTAGAGCTAATTGCAAAACATTTGCATCGTGTTTAATTTTTATCCTCTGCAATCTAGGAATTACTGGGAGTGCACTTACTGAGCTGTCATTTCTGTCTTTCAGTCAGTTTTCATTTGGACCAGAAATTTGCTTCAATTTAGGTTCTGCAATTGCAGATATTTTACTGCCATCTAATGGAGTTAAGCTTGCAGGGATATTATTAGCTGCCTCCTGATGTTTCATGACTCCCTTAAAAATGGCTGCTGGGCCCTTATTTAGAAACTGTTTATAGAACGTCTTTATTTCTGTTGTTTATTTCTTCTAACAGAAGGTGA
The DNA here is from genome assembly GCA_002909625.1 of Bambusicola thoracicus. NCBI lineage: Eukaryota > Metazoa > Chordata > Aves > Galliformes > Phasianidae > Bambusicola > Bambusicola thoracicus. The sequence continues at coordinate 7,346 of PPHD01020949.1, read as the reverse complement.
ATTTAGCTTTCACCTTTTAGCAGTAAGAATATAGGCACACCTTACCCATGTTCCTGTTACACAAAGCCAAAATGGAGTATCTATGAAAGGTGCTTTGACACAAATGTCAAAATTAAGCTGTTCTCGGGCTCCCAAACCTAGCTCTTCTACACGTCTGATTTCATAGAATCACAAAGTCATAAAATGGCTTGGGTTGAAAAGGGCCTCAAAGATCATCTTGTTTCAACCCACCTGCCATGGGCAGGGTCACCACCAACCAGGCTGCCCCTTCCCTCAAAGATCCATGTTTTCAGCAGCTCATAAAAATGTATGCCTCCCTGTTTTTTTCTGCACTTAGTCCGTTTCATTAAGTGGTGATTTTGCATTGTCCTTAAAGATGAAACAGAACTCAGCAATTAGTATCCCTTCTTCTACAGACAGTGGAGTAAAACCAGTGTCCAAAATAAGCGATGTTAATTCCCCAAGGATACACCCATCACAGGACTTGGATAAACTGTCTGGAAACTTAGGAGTCATGCTTTATTGTTTGTAGGTTTTCTGGGAAGTCCACAATGTGGAACTACTTTACCAGCAGTTTATCTGAGTATCTCACAGATGTTTGAATATGGGATTGCCCTACAGTGTTACTGGAAGTGTTTGAGCTCATTTGAACTTCTTTTTAGATGCAGTGTTAACTTTTCAGAAGACCTCAATGACCTTGTTAATAAAAGTGGCCAACTATGGCTAGAAAAATAGCAGTTTTTGTCTGTACACACTTAAATTGCATCTGAATACACACATAAAAAATCAGATGGAACGCAACCTGTTAAACACAGCTGTGTTCTGTTTCCAGTCCAACTTAAAAGATGAACGCAGCGCTTTCTAACGCAGTACCTCTCCTGCTGGAGACCTGATTTGATAGTGTCACCTTCTCATGGTTTTGTACAGAACCCGTAAATACTTACTGCCAGAGTTTGGTATGTGTGGCAAAGCAATGAAAAACATGGGAGGTTTCAACTAATGAGACTCCGAACTAACGTGAGGGTTTGGAGAGTCCTTACTTTCTAAAATGCCATTGATCTCTGCAATACTTGTTTTGCCAGGTGGATGAAAATATGAAGGTGGCCCAGAAAAGAGATGCTGTTCGGCAGGGAATGTTTTACTTCAGAAAGGATATTTGCAAAGGTATCGCAGCAAGCAGTCTAACAACATGATTGTCAGGAATCGCTACGTTTCTTCTGACTGACTTCTTTCCCTTTTGTCTCTCATGAAGGTGGAAATGTCGTTGTGGATGGATGTGGTTCTGCACAAAATGGGACGGGCACAGACACAGAAGAGTACACCTTAATGAGCATCGATACCATTATAAACGGGAAGGTCATAGCCTCTTTACCTGGAATGCACAGCCTTCCCCCCTGCTCCATCCTCCCAGAATTGACTAAGTGTGTTTCATGCTGACTGTGTTCTCTCATACAGGAAGGAGTCTTTCCTGGTTTGATCCCCATTTTGAATTCTTACCTTGAAAACATGGAGGTGGATGTGGACACAAGATGCACCATCCTAAACTACCTGAAGTTAATAAAAAAGAGAGCATCTGGTAGGTTCGACACTTTCAGGCCCTGATATTCCTGCCATTTTTTTTATGCAGGCCAAAGGCTTTCATTCCGAACTGGGCTTAACAGTCAGCTTCATACTGATTGGATAACAATCAGTATAACAGGCTCAGCCCTGTGCCACATGTGTTTTGCATTTAAATGCGATTCCCTGTTATTTCAGGGTATGCCTTCTAGTTCCTGTGCTGCACAGTGATGTTTCTCCATTCACTTTGCAAAACCATGGACACTGATCAAGTCTGTTCACAAGTGTAGTCTCTTCCAGCTTTGAGATTCCTTCATCCCATGTTTCCTTGCTTGCAAGTTTTCTTATGCATTTTTTCAGCTTTTTCCTAATTCTGTTGTGTTGTTTTTTCTTTGGATTTTTTTTTTTTTGAGAACTGCATGCTGCATTTAAGGTGAAGGTTTACACAGTACATTATACAGGTGTATGCATTTAGAAACAGCTTCCTTTATTTTCAATAGAGAATGCTGAGTGGTTGGGCCATCTGACCACTAGGTGTCTATGTTGGTATGGGCTGCACTGCTCTTAGTGGTGGTAGCTGAGGAGCACATCTCTTGTTACACTCAGCTCATCTCCCAGCTGCACTTCTGATTTGTGGGGGAGAGCTTGTGCTCATGTGCCTAACACCTTCACCAAATGTTTCTTGCATATGTGTTGTCCTACCACTTTTTTATGTAGAAGTAGTATAAAGCACCGGCCACGTTTCTTAAAAGCACAACTTGTTTTTGGAGGGATGCATCCTGTCAGCCTACCGCGATGTCTTACCATCATAGTTAGCCTTTATCTTGTACTCACTGGGGTTTGCTTGCCTGTACTGCATTCAGGAGCAAGATTTGCTAGGCTAAATGCTGGTGTCCAGCTGACTCGCAGCTGCTCCTTCACAGGGACACAGGTCTCCTGCAGGCAGCGTGTGTTACTGGGGACCCTGGAGCATCTGATGGCACCCTGTGTACTGAAGCAGGGGCAGTGTTGCAAGCCAGGAGTTGGTGTCATTGGGAACCTGCCTGTCTTCTGCTAGGGGAGCTGCCAGAGGGAAAAGCTAAGAGTGTAATTAAGGGCATATGAAGCAGAGATGACAGCTGAGTTGGATGGAAAATGATACAGAATGGTTTGGGTTGGAAAGGTCCTTAAGAGATGATCCACTTCCAACCCCCTCCCGTGGTCAGGGCTGCCACCCACCAGGTCAGGCTGCTCAGGCTCTGTCCAGTCTGGCCTTCAGCTCCTCTGGGGATGGGGCATCCACAGCTTCTCTGGGCAGCTGTGCCACCGCCTCACTGCCCTACATAATTACTGTAGCGGTGTCTGCTGGTTTGTCTCAGACAGCTTTTCTATTAAAGTGTTATAAAGACCTCTTGCTATCCAGTCTGTTGGTAATACCTGTTCTAGCATCTGAGTGTGATGCTTCTCTCTGTGCTGACTATATAAAAGATCTGACATTTTTAAGGTTGTACCAGAAGAGGTCGGGACTGTCAGTGATGTGTCAGCTGAACTGCGCTTGAAGTTTAGCCTCATTAAAAAGAAAAAGTAGGAATGTGTTTCCTATGAAAGTATGAACTGTTAATTAACTGTGCATAGAATGTTGTTTTACTGCTACATTACGTGCACCAACTGAAATCTGGTTTCGTTTTGCCTTCAGGAGAATTAATGACAGTCGCCCGATGGATGAGGGAATTCATCGCACAGCACCCAGACTACAAGCAGGACAGCGTGATAACAGATGAAATGAATTACAGCCTCATTTGGAAATGCAACCAAATCGCACAAGGCCAGGCAGAATGTCCTGAACTGTTGGGGGTAGGATTTAACAAGAAGCCAAGTGGAAACAAAACTGACCCTTTGTAATGAATGTTTGTTAAACAATAGAAAGTTGAAGTCTTTTAGCAAGGCGCTAGCAAAGATACTGTGAATCTGCTACAGTTTCATGGTGTGAAGACCAAAACAGGGATACTGCACTATAAAATGGGCCAATGCCTAAATATTCGTTTAAGGCATACTAAAATGGGCATATTCTTATTGGTAAGGTTTATACAATGTACATGTAAATAGTAAAATATTTTTATGATTAACATCAATGTATTTTAATAAGCATTGTATCTAAAGTTATTGTGAATTAGCTTGTTAACTTTTTTATGCTTAGAAAAGGCAAATTGTCCTGAACAGCTTTGTAAATGTAACGGTACTTGTATATTATATGCATTCCAGTTCCTGAATGTTTACTGTAATTTTTTAACCTGGAATGTGCTGAGTAATCTACCTTATTGTGTAAGAAAGGACAGAAATTCTTAACCTACCTGACTCCCACACTTCTTCCTTCCAGTTTGGTTGTGAAAGTACTTAAGAACAGAAAAATGTACGCGCATCCCATTTGTTCATCTCTACAGCAGTTTCTCAGTTGCCTCGAGACCTACATCTGGGTGTACAGTGTAGAACTGGAGGAACAGAGCTATCTCTATTCAGATAACACAACTCGCTGTCTCCCGGTAACTGCAGGTTTACGTAAGTGCTGCCATGTGCTTTCATAGCCTGCATTTCCTACAACAAAAACTCCATCTTTTCTCAGAACTTTTTTTTTTCCTATAATGGTTCGGAAATTTGTCCCGCTTTTTATGATTTAATAGAACAGCAGAGAGAGGGGAGAGGTGGTGTAAGAGAAGAGGAAACGGGAGCTGAACATAAAGCTGTCCTTATGCAGAAACCAGAGGTGACTGCTCTGGGCTCTGGCACTCCTTAACTGCTGGGAGATGCCTGCATTGCTGCTGCTCCCACAGTCACTAACAACTGCAGCACAAAACCAAGGGCCTTTTTGTTCTTCCTAATGGTTGAGTTCCTCATTCATCATTCACTATTAAAAACATTTCTGGCAGCATGTTTATTCTTCATATAGGTGGCTGAGGTACCTACGGAGCTGTAAGTATGGGCAACTTCACCCCCTCTGTAAAGTAGATGCAGGGAGATCACGGAGCGCATGAGTCCTTTGAACTGGGAGCTAGTGCTGGCAGTGACTGTAAGACATACAATTTAGCCATTGCAACTGTAAATAAAGCAAACTTACGGGGCCTTTTAATTTAGCTTCTTAACTGATTCCTAAGAGCGCATTGCATTGTGGATACATTATGCAAAGCTTAATGCAAGAGCATATAAGTATCTGAGGTGTAATGATCTTTACCAAGGACTAATGGAGAAACTGCATTGAGAAGGTGCACTAAAGAGAGGCTTTTATGTACTGACATTAGAATTTGTTCTGCGTTCACAGGTGTGCTTTAGAGAATAAAAAGAATGCTTTTTTATGTGGTGGTGAATTTGTTTTAATCAAGGTGTAGGCATATGCTCATTTAGTTGGTGTAATAAGGAAATAAAATAAAATTTGCAGTATGTGTTTGTCACTTGCATGAGTTGGAGTCGGTCTCAGATTCAAAAAAGGAACAGTTGTACTTCCTGAGGACTGATAGCAAAGGTTTTATCGCTCCTGCAACAGAAATTGTGTCATCTTTGATGCAGCATCTGTCTGACTGTGCAGCATCCTGTGCTGTAAAGGGTTGAACGAACCCTTAGGAAAATGACAGTGCTTCACTACTAGTAATGAATCAGTGTGTCCTTTAAATGTGGCATTAAGTCACCAGTCTGGCCTAGCCGGTGGCTCCTGTCCTCTAGATGATACTATTGTCCTGACACTTAAAAGCTATGGCCTCAGGCATCCACTGTGCTGTATGCATACTTCAGGGCAGGATGGGAAGGATTAAACCAGGTGCTGCTTTGCCCAGGTGTCCACGGCTGCGGCTCCTGAGCAGCTGATGTTCCCCAGATGAAGAAATGCTCTGGGAGCTGGGCATGTGAAGGCTCCCAGCCACTGGCTGGGGACATGCCCAGAAGAGGCTGTGTGGTACCTTCATGAGGGAATCCCTTGAGCTATCAACACAGGATCTCAGGTCTTGCCATCATGAGGTGCTATCATGGATATAGCGACCCTCCTGAAAGCCATGGGAACAAATGGGTAGTAGCACTGAACACCCCAAGTGAACGTGATTGATTCCTTGCTCAAAAACCTTTATAATGTTGTGATTTTGGCATTTCCCACAAGCATCACAATGTCTTGGCTCCAGTTCAACTGCAGCAATGTGGAACAGGATGTTGCTATTGAGTGTAGTGCTGAGCAGTGTGAGATCCTGTGATCTGCCAGAGACTAGAAACAAGAACGTGACGTTGGAGTATGGTAGCAGGAAACATGGGTCCCTCCAAGTCTGACAGACCTGATGATTTGCTGGAATGTTCTTGGAGCACGTTTGCTTGAGGAGGAACAGCTCACCTGCCCCTTCCCAGTGCAACAGAAGAGCAAAAACAAGGAAGTTCCTGGGTCACAAGACAGCTCAGTGAGTGAAGAGAAAAAAAAGTGATGCAAAAGCATCCACGCACCGCCTGTTTTCTCTGCCAGGAGTCAAACTGGAGGTGGAAATGTGTCCTCAGCACACAGAGCTGTGGGTGGGAGCAGGCAGCCCCTGCCAGGTACTGCCATGCCCTGTGCTGGGCTTTGGAGGAGGCAGCGAGACCGCCTCATCTCACAGCTTTGAAGGGTGTTCCTCCAGAAGAAAGTGAAGCTGTCTTGCGAACTGAACGACCAGGTGAACAGCCTGTGTTAAGCAAGAAATGGCTCTCTAGTGTTTTCTAAGTCCATATGTGTATGCGCCTGTTAATTTAGCTCTTCAGTTTAATCCCGTATCTCCAATATCTTCCCCAGACTACCCTGTTACGTGGACCTAAGGGAGAGCTGTAATCATCCTGGCAGTGAGAAGGCAAAATCGTTCGGAGGGCGGCACAGGGAGGGCAGCACCCAGAGACAGGCAGCTGACAGAAGCGCTCAGAATTCCGCAGGGAAGTGCTGGTATGCGGTGGCTTCGCAGGGGGGATGCTGGCAGAAGCGGCTCTGGGAACTCGTTCAGGAGGAGGAGAGGTCGTGTGAGGTGAAAGCAGCTGCGAGAGGCGGGAACAAAGTCTGAGAGCGAAGCTGACGGGGTCGAATGTCAGCAATGGCCTGCTCTCTCCCTGCGCAGCGATTCGCCAGGCAGCCGCACCAAGCTGACCTCCGGCTCTCTGGCATTTTTCAGCTCCGTTTAATCTTCCCTTTACACCACTTAGTAAACTGGGCTCCGTGCCTTCAGCCTGTTCCCACAGGGGCGCACGGATGCAGGGCTGGACGGCTAATCTCCGCTTTCCTCACAGCGCGGGCACTCGGAGGCCAATGCTCGCAGTGCTGTCCTCGGCCTCCTCCGCACAGCTGCCTTGCAGGGGAGCTGCCCCTGGGCCTGTCCCGACATGTAACTCAGGCCTCGCAGAGCGGCCCCTCCTTTCTGCAGCTTCTCCTAGAGCGAGCCACGGTCCTGGCTGGGATCTGCCGTCAGCAAAGTTAGGACAAGCTCATTGCTAAGCCCGGGGCCAGCCCTAGGTGGCCTCCTAGGCTCAGAGGCAGGGCAGTGAGCTGGGAAGTGAAAATCACAGTCTTGGAGGAAGGAGGAGAGAAAAGTCACAGCCACGGCGGCGTTTCAGGTCCAAACCCTCTCTGGGTTCTGGCTGCGGGCGTCTGCTGCCGTGCTGAGCACTGGGCCACGCTGCATCCCGGTATCCTGGGCTCCATCATGAGAGGGGTGGCCAGCAGGGACAGGGAGGTGGTTGTCCCTCTCCAGTCTGCTCTTGTGAGGCCCCATCTGGAGTACTGTGTCCAGGTATGGAGCCCCCAGTACAAGAAAGACAGAGAGCTG
>PPHD01020947.1:0-13435 GCA_002909625.1 Bambusicola thoracicus | reverse complement strand
GCACTGTGGTCCTTTTCAACCCAGGACATTCTATCATGATTCTATGTCAGCCTCTCCACGGTCACTTGGCTTTGGATCAGCTCCACGTGGATCCCCATTTTTCCTCCCAGGAGATGCTCTGCTCTGAGCAGTCAGGTGATGTGATACGAGCAGAAGTCACATAATGGAAAAATCAGAGACATGGGACCAGGACTTTGTGCAGAGCCAAGATGTGATCACACACAGACAAAGGCAAATCAAGGCATCTGAGAGCAAGCTCAGCATCCACAAAGATGTACTATGCCCGCCTGTTTCCCTGTCCCACAATGCTCACCCACCACCTGCACGAGCTCCATGGGCTCTGCCTCCACCTCTCTTAAAGCACCAGAAGAATACATTTCCTTTCTTCCGATGATGAAAGAAAAAAGATTCCTGAGATGTACCTCCCTTGGCCCCATAGTTCACCCACAGTCTGGATCTGCTCAGCCTGGTGGGGGCTTCCTGCTCAGCTCCTCCCTGCCTCTCCAAAAGAATAAATCCCGACACATCCCAAGCCTTTGGGCTCAGCTCTTTCCTGCAGTCATTTATCAAGCGCTTTTCATTTGAAACATGATTCTAGGATTCAATTACTTTATAAAGTCAATATTTTAGGTCACAGCTTATGCATCAGCAAAGGCATCTCTGGGGATTCAAGTTTAACGCAACGCAGCTCTAAGTAATGTTCCCTCACCGCTCCAGCTAAAAAAAGTCAATAAGGTGCATTTGTTTCCCCCACATTTCACTCAAGGAGGCTGTAAAATTGTTGTTCACTTTTGTAAATTTAAACCATTGAGAAGGAGCAAACGTTCCTGGCCATATTTTTTAAGAGATAAAAGAAGATTGCTCCCCTGCTTCCTCTCTACGACCTCAGCAGGATTTTACTCCCACTGAGCTGATGAACAGGCTCATACCAAGCCATTGCCCACAAGGAGGGTCAAACAAGTTCTGGAGCATCCCTCAGCCCCTGTGCAGAGATGGAATCCTGGTATTAGAGGGGGATTTTCAGTATTGGAGGATCACCCAAACCATCCAATCCATGGACTCCATTTTCTAAGCCTCCCAGCAGGTCTGTGCTCCAGCTATACTATCTACACAACTGGTGCTGACCAGTGAAAATGAGTAAGGGAATAGGATCATAGAATAACTTGTGCTGGAAGGGACCTCAAGGATCACCCAGTCCCACCACAGGTAGAGCAGGCTGCCCAGGAAGCCTCCCACCCCCTGCTCCAGCATTTCAGCTTTTTCCCTAAGCATCACAAATAGAATTCTTCAGGGGTTTAATTAAATCCTTCTGGCAACCTAGAAAAAGAAAGTTCCTCATTTCATTTGGGATGGGGGCTCTTTCCCTCATCATTATGAAACTTAGCTCAGTATTATATCAAACATTCCAAATTGCTTTTCCCTCCTGAAATCATCAAAACAGTAAATTTTGAGTCTTTGTTTAACAGGCTATCTATTGATCTTTGCCAAAGCCACAGCACTTCATAAATCTCCACAAAAGCCAGAACAGCATTAAAGAAAAAAAAAAAACCACAACAGAAAAGAAAAAGGATTAAAAGTTAATACAATTCCAATCACTTTCTGAGAAAAGCTTCCAAACACAGGAGCATATTTCCAATAAACAGACCGTGGGGAAACCTGCCTGCTCAGCACTCACCAGGGCCACCAGGCTTGAGGAGATCCAGGAGCAGCTCTCAGAGCACAGGTGCATCCATTGCAACACCAGAGCTGGATTTCACCTGGTCCCAAAGACCCCAGCTCTCGTGCCCTGAGGCTCAGCAAGGAGAAAGAAGAAAGATGAAGGAGCCCTCATACCTTCAGAAGAAGGAAGAGCTTCGCCATGAGAATCCAGAAGGAATGTATAACCTGGGATCTTTAGAACAGGAACACAAATCCTGATAATTAGATGAAGTGTTAAATAGGATACCACACCTGAGCTTTCTTAATGGATTTGTTTCAGCTGTGATTAGGACTAACTCACCTGAAGCTGATCAGAGCTCCACAGGGTGGCACAAGGAGGGGCCATCCACCCATCCACCCATCCACCCATCCACCCATCCCTATAATCAGCCCTAGCAGGAAGAGATGGAAATCCTTTGGCCCTGTGGTGGGTCTCTGTGCCGGTTTTCAGGAGTGCTTTAGCAGCTTGTTATCACCAAACACTCACGGAGGAGTGTTTAATTAACAGAAGTTAGTAAAAATTAGAAGACTTAGCAGCAGCCACGTTTAACACCAGATAGCAGAAACACCCTCCTTTGACATCCTTTACTCATTGATAAGGTTTGATAAAGCTGTTAGCTTCACAGGCATTTTCTAGCAAATGAGCCATAAAATAGGATTGTTTAAGTATTATCCCTAAATAGCAAACCTTCCAATTATGCTTGAAGAAAAATTACTATATCCTGCTAATTATAGCATCCATGGCTTGGATTTGTTTGAAGAGCAGCTCACTTGATTTAAAATAAACACCAACTTTGAAAGCAAGATGGGGATGCAGTGAGAAAAGAAGGAAAATGAGAGATATGAGACCCAGCATGAGTGAAGCAATTGCGTGCCCCCACATGATGGGAGCCCACTGGGACAGCCCCATCTCCACCAGCCCCCTGAAACTGCTGCAGAGCTGGCTGCCAGGAGCATGGTGCCTCCTGAATGAGCTCCAGCATCACCCATCTGAGCTCCATCTGTGTCCCAGAAGCTGAGCCCTTCCCTAGGTCCTCCACCAGCTGCATCTCCAAACTGGGACCCACAGAATCTGTCCTACTTTGGGGGATGCTCTTCTCTCCCTGCTCTGTGGCCCCTACTGTCATAGTTAGGACCAGAAGCCCTGATGGAAACAGGAGCTGTGTATGCCCCAGCTGCATATACTGGCGCATGCAGAGGTTGTCCCATCCTGGCTCTTTCCTGGACTCTGGCTGAGCATTTCTGCATGGTGCCCAAACCCACACACAGTGCTCAAGCTGAGGCAGGTGGGTCCTGCCCTGCTGCAAGCTGCACGGAAGCTGAGAATACAGATTCACTGGCCAGATGGGCAAATCTGGCCTCAACGCTTTCTTTTGAACAACAGCAAGGCCTTCGACCCCTCACTGCTGCTTTCCTGCGTAGGTTACAGAGCACAGAGGTGACAGGAGCCAGCTGCTGGCTCGACAGAGGACAAGCGAGCAAAGTCTGGCTTTCATGAAACACAGAAAAGCATCACTGTGGGCTGCACATGCTGGTCCTATTTTAGTTAAAAAACATTATCCTTTGTCTGTGAGGTCACAGCAGAACCAGTGCTGGACTTTGCTCCATCCATCTTTCTGCTATGGGGTCACGGGGATGAGGGACACGGAGAGAAAGAGGACAAGTGCCGATTGCCAGCGCACTGACCAAAGCACAGATGAGGCACAAGGAACCTGACTTCATCCCTTTGGGGTTATTTTTAAATAAAATAACTCAGAAGGAGACATCCAGCCTGTTTTAATGTACTTAAGACTGAACAGTAAGCACAAATCGGACTCCTCTGCATGAAAGAAGGGACGTGTTGATGGAAGAAAGGGGACAAAGCCTCAGTGCAGCTCTCAGTGCAGATCTCCAGGCTGCAGACACAAACCCACCCATTTTTTTTGCAAGGATTCTGCAAAGGGCTCTGTTTTGGCTGCTCATTCTGTCCAAGGACTCCCGTCTGCATCTTTCCCAGGCAGAAAGCTTCTCCTGGAGAAACTGGCATCCTGTGGCTTGGACAAGGTGTGCTCTTGGTTAAAAAAATGTCTGTATGGCCAAGCACAGAGAGTGGCGCTCCCCAGGGGTCAATATTGGGACCAGCCCTATTTAATATCTTCATTGGTGACCTGGATGAGGGGACTGAGCGCACCCTCAGTATGTTTGCAGATGACAGCAAGCTGTTAGGATGTGTTGATCTGCATGTGGGTAGGAAGGCCCTGCAGAGAGACCAGGACAGGCCGATCAATGGGCTGAGGTCAATGGGATGAGATTCAACAGGACCAAGTGCCAGGTCCTGCACCTTGGCCACAACAACCCCAGGCAACGCTACAGGCTTGGGACAGAGTGGGTGGGAATTCCTCTCCAAAAGAGCAGCCAGGGACTGTCAGAGGCTGGGGTTGGGTTTGGAGTCTTGAAGGGCTTTCCCAACCTCAGTGCCGCAGTGGTTCATTGGAAAGCAAAACACATGAGGCCTGCAAATGGGAATTGTTCTAAAATGAGTAGAGATGGATATCCATTGCAATGTTTTGTTTGGATCTGGACTGATTACTGTGGACTTTCATAACACTCCGGCACACCAAGGCTGGAGCTCTCAACAGCAGCAGCAAGAAGTAACCTAATCAGCACAAAGGATAGCGATGAAGGATGCAAACAGTGCCACCATTCCATAATTCCATAAGGAGGGCAGGAGGATGCCAGTGACCCCCCACCCACCCCAACATTCTGCAGCCCTGGTGCTCCAGCACTGCTGCCCCAAGTCTATAGGACTTTCAACACAGGCTGAACACAACTGGGAGCACGATCCCACTAAGAAAAGCACTAAATACTTTAATATCTATCCAACCCGCTGAGCCAAGTGACAGCTCTCCTGTGCAAACACATTGCCCTCATCATAAAAATGCTCATACTTCTAGGATTTCCAGAACTCTTTCACGTCGTGTATATATATCACAAAAAGACTGGCTATTTTGAAAGCACTGGAAGTGCAGGCTGCTGATTTTTAATATGCATTGCATTTTATGGCTCAGCTACCAGGTTAATATGCAGTGTCAAGGATTTCAATGGGACTATATTTATAAGCATCATTAATTCATATGAGTTCATAATAATCCCATAATATGGAATTAACAGTATTCTGCTTTATCTAAGGTGCTATTAAGATATATATCATGCAAAATGCGAGGCTATTATGCAAAATGAAAATACAAAGGCAAAACAACTTTGGCAGAGCGTTATTAGTAGATGCTGAGGTGTTAAGGAAGAAAAGCTCTTTGAGCAGAGATGGAAGCTGTATTTTATGTGCTTTCTACATCACTGGTGCTACACAGAGAGGAGCATTACCCAGACCACCTCAGCATGGGGCCATGTTGTCCCCATGCAGGCCAGCTGTGCATCCAGGACCCCTATTGAGCACTGTAGGCCTCAGCTCCTCCCCACACCCTGCAAAAAGGCACCAGCAGTGCTCAGGATCCCAGTAGTTATACAACGGTACTCAGCTGGGAGCAAAAACCCTCCAGCATGCATTACTTCTTAAGTGCTGTTATATACTCTAAGAGGGAAACGTGCAGGAGGAATTAGGAAAAGAGCAGATAAATGAGCAGGGAATTCGGGACTAGACTCCTGGGAATAGAAGTGGGAAAAGCCCGCAGTGCTCACTGTGAAACCTGCTGAGGATGGCAGCAATCTGCTTTGCTGCTCTAGCCCCTGGGAGGGCATTTCTGGGACTGTTTGTGGTTGCTCTGTTTGGGAACAGTTCAGCAGTGCCAAAGCTGTACAGAGCGTCACTAGGTGAGGCTCTCATGAACATCACCAGTCACAAACCACACCTGTATGGTTTTTATTCATAAAAAAAGAAAAGCAGAAAGCAAAACATTTCAGCAGTACAGTGTCGACAAAAGCCCTGCGAGGATTAACCTGCATGAAAAATATCAACAATCGGCCATGTGGGGCAGCCACAATCTCACAACATGCAGATCAAGACCTCGTTGTTCAGCTTCTGGGAAACAAAGGGGGGAAAAGCAGTTTCCTTTGATGGACATGGGGAGTGATGAAGCCAGCTTCTCCAAAGCCCTGTACCCCTTCAGTGTCCCAGGCAGTGCACTGCCACCCCCAGGCTCAGCACCTTGGGCTTGCCACTAAGCTCTCCCCTCCTAAAACTTCCTCCCCATCTTGCTTTTTGGTTTTGGATTCCCTTCTGTTGTTGTTTTGCCTCCAAACATGTTGCCACAGCAACCCCAGCACTTTATCAGCACTCAGGAAAATCCAGCTCTGATTTGGCCGCTCCATGGAAACACATCTCGGCATCTTCTGACACCACAGTGGGCTCCACACCACTGGGGACAAGATGGGGTGCTGTGACAGGATGAGGGGCAGTGGTTTCAAACTGAAAGAGAGGAGATTTAGACTGTATATAAGGAAGAAGTTTTTTACACTAAGGGTGGTGAGGCTCTGGCACAGGCTGGCCAGAGAGGTGGTGGTGTCCCATCTCTGGAGATACCCAAGGTCAGGCTGGACAAGCTCTGAGCACCTGATGGAGCTGTGGGTGTCCCTGTTCATTGTGGGGGAGTAGGATCAGATGGCCTTTAAGGGTCCCTTCCAACTCAAACCATTCTAGTGTTTCAACATCAAGTAAATATGTAAGTAATTACTTAAATTATCATCCCGTGTTACACTTCTACAGACTCCAAAGGTGACTTGATAGCTTCTCATGAAGGTCTCTCCCATGGCAATACTACTCTTTGCATTACCATGGTCATGGTCATGGTCATGGTCATGGGGTGATTCTCAGGCTCCTCTGTGTCATCTTTGTTGTATTTAAATTCAATACCCACTGTTGTTTCCCTGGCCATGACCAAACACTGTGAATCCTCCCAGCAAAATATGCAAGTGCTTAAAAAATGAGCAGAACCAAAGTTCAGTGCCGAGGATAAGAAAATAACATGCAAGTATTTGACCACTCTACAGATAACAGTAGAGCTCTTCCTCTTATTTTGCACAATTTTCTTTATTCTCCCATCTCTGGTACTCTCTCTCAGTTTCCCAGCTTTCTGCTCTTTGCCAGGAGGTGCTCCTATGGGAGGTCTCAGTGCAGACAGGAAGGCAGGGCTCTCCTTTCACCCACAGCTGCCTCCCCCACACCTCAACTCAGTTCTTCTCCATCTCGCTAAGAAGCAGATTTTCAGCCTGACGGAGTTTAAAATAAAATTAATATATTGGCAGATATCCACAACAGCCTCTCAGGTGTTCATATTGAAAATTATTATTTTCAACAGTTCATGGCTCATTTCTTTAAAATTAAAATTAGTGTTGTGGCAGCCGGGGATAATTTCCCAGATGCCGGCGCAGCGGAGAGCACAGAGCTGGCTGATATGAGGAATGGGGCTCTGCTGCTGCAGGACGTGCCTGGCCTTGGGTTGTCCAAGGGTGACCCTGGTAAGGATTTGCCCTAAGAGTCGCACTGTAATGATGCCGTTCCTACTTAAAGTGTAATCTGGAAGAAAATGTTGCAAAGGACAGAACATGTACAAGAGCAGTTGTCCCATCGCCATCCCGCCATGTTGCATGGCCACAGCATCCTGCTGCCTCCTGCCAGCCCGTACCAAGCAGGACCCCATACTGCACAACGCTGCTCTGTTGCAGTGTGGTCCCGGGGGCACTTAAGGCCCATCCATCCCCGCTGACCCCAATGGCTGCCCTCCTCCTGCTCTTGGCCACCCACCTCAGGGGAAGTGGAGGCAGCTGGGTTATAGGATGGTCTGGGTCCTGAACAAAGTGGGGGAAAGGAAGCTGAGTGGTTGTCATTCACTTGAAGAAGAATTTGAGAAAATTTCAGGTGAAAACGACCAAAAGTGAGCATAGAATCATAGGATCATAGAATCCTGGAATGGCCTGGGCTGCAAAGGCCCACAGTGCTCCTCCAGTTCCAACCCCCTGCTATGTGCAGGGTCGCCAACCAGCAGCCCAGGCTGCCCAGAGCCACATCCAGCCTGGCCTTGAATGCCTGCAGGGATGGGGCATCCACAGCCTCCTTGGGCAACCTGCTCAGTGCGTCACTAACCTTTGTGTGAGCAAATTCTGTGTTTTTAGAGATGTGGTTGCTCTTATACTCTCTCCATACAAGAGCCACAAAATAATGTTTTCCACAGCATCCCCATCCCCTCCTGTCCATGGACGTAGCCCCAGCTCTGTCTCTTTTTCCCTGGGCAGCTGGGCAAGGAGACACAGTCCCAGCTCCGAGCCCTAGGTGACATAAGGACAGGGTGGGGACAGGGACAGAACTGGGACTGGGACCCTTCCCAAAAGGCCAGGAACACTGCAGACTCCATGCAGCACCGAGCCCTCCTTCTGCACCATAAATTACCAGGAAGCATTAATAAACAGCTCCATCTACTGACAACCTCACCTCCAAAATCCAGATCCTGCGAGTGTATCCTGTGCCACACTAACCATGTCCGGGCCAGGGCCAACCCCTCACCAGCTGCCATCCCAGCTATAGCCCCAGCACAACCTCAGGTAAAGGGCAGCACTTTGGGGCTCTCACCAGGGGCCCCAAATTACACCTACCAGTCGCCACTCCCAGGGCATCTGAGGTCACCCATGAAATATAAAGGCAATGAAGCCAATCCAAAACAACAGAAGTTTTGCAAATTGCCCAGAAATGGCCCCACCAACCACTGGTGTAGCATCTTCCTTCGCCTCTGAGACATAAGGCCAAACTCCCCAAAGTGCCGCCAGAGGCACATGGAGGTGCCACTGCTCCCCTGAATGCTCCAGCAGCAGGGTGCAGGGGTAGCTCTCCAGTGTCCCCAAAGCTGCTGGATCCTCAGCTCCATTTTCCTCATGCCTTGAAGGGTAAATAGCAAACTGATGTGAATACAAGAGTCTGAGAGTCCATCCTCCCCACCCACTCCGATTCAATGAAAGTGGGCTCACCACTCCTTGCCATGAACATCACCAATTCCCCCAGCCTGCACCCACTTCCCACATATGGCAGGACAGAGACATGTGAGGATGGCGTGAAGACCCTGGCAGAAGCATTCTGAGCTCATGACCACCTTAATAATTCCTGCCAAAAGTCCTGCAGGGATGAGAGTGCATCCACATGGCTGGGATGTTACCAGCAGGGTGACCTGCCCAGTGCACCCAGCCAGCACCACTCCCTGCAGGGCCAGGACCCCATCAACAGATGCTCTTTCTCTGACCCCAAATCCCTGCTCTACCCATGAAAATCAGGCTTCAGGGCTGTACCAGAGCTGGAAATGCTCCCCCTGGAGCTGGGGGCCATGCGGTGGCAAAGGGTTGGGTGTCAGTCCAGCAGAGATCACAACCAGAGAAGAGCATGGAAATGTTCCTCATGCAATTTTAACTCTGGTGCACAAACTTAGCTCCATTCTCTTGTTAAAGTTTTATGTGTTCCTGGGAGGTGGGGGGGAAACCAGCAGCACTGCTGGTGTTTTTTATTTGTGTTTCCACTCACAGCAGATCCATCTGCTTTTAACGGCTCCCTGGTTGCCTTCCAAAAAAGCAGAGGCAGAAGACTGTAAAAGAATGGGGGGGGAGGGTCTCCAACCATGATGGATTGTGGGGTGCAGCCCTGATACCACATGAGGAAGAGTTTGAGCCCCCATCCAGCAGGAACCAAATGGGATTTCCCAGTGGTCCCCAGGGATGCAGGTGCTGAGGTCACTGCAGAAGAGTCGGGCTCCAGCAGCACAGCCCTTGGGCTAAAATGCAGAAAACCAGGGAAAAGATGCGAAGCCAAACGATAACAGATCATTTCAGCACACGCTGTCATGGACCACCTGAAATCCCCTTCGCTGTTTCTCTCTATAAATGTCATCCTTGGGCAGATGCTCTGCAGTTAAGGGATGTTTGTTTGGATGTATAAATAGTCACTGCCTCTGCTGGGGCTCCTGAGGCCGCGCGGTGCCAACTTCTGCTCCTCTGTGAGCTGTGTGCCCTCGTTTCCCCCTCAACCACCCCACAAACGAGCACTGCTTCCTCGTCCTCCATCCCCTCACTGACGCAATGAAGAAGTTTAACAAGAGGCAACATCAAGAGTCACTGCTTTCTGGATCACGTATAGCATCACAGAATCATTAAGACTGGAAAAGACCTCCCAGATGCCCAAGCCCAAACCCAACCCATCCCCACTGACCACGTCCCTCAGTGCCACACCTCCATGGTCCTACAGGTCCCCACTGCCACCACATGGGCAGGCAATAGCACTTCTTCATCAACATCGGCACCTGTTTACTTTCTATCACACCCACCTTGTCATCCTGGGACATGGGATGCTCTTCCTTTAGCCCCCCACCAACACTCCTCGGAAACGTCCTTTACCAGTGCAGATTTGGTGGTTTTCAGCCCATCCCTCAGGAGATGGATTTGATGCAGTATCCCCTTTTTTAGTCTCACTCTGTCAGTGTCTCTTGAAAAGAAATAAAGCCAAATCGCAGCTGCAGACGCAGTGTTTTATGGATGTCATAGCTTTAATATTCCTTTCACAACAGGCTGTGGACATAAGAGGCCAGTTTGTCAATCCAGCCATCGCCTGGGGCTAAGCTGTTAATTCTGCTGCGTGGCTGTGGCGTGCATGAATGAGCGAGCAGCTTTCCAACACCAGTGCTCAAGAAGGAGCACTTTCTCCCTTTGGTCACTGCCATTTCTTTTCTGTGTTGGCTGAGTTGATTCCACGCATAGGACCACAGTGCTCATCTAGTTCCAACCCCCTGCTATGTGCAGGGTCACCAACCAGCAGACCAGGCTGCCCAGAGCCACATCCAGCCTGGCCTTGAATGCCTGCAGGGATGGGGACTCCACCACTGCCCTGGGCAGCCTGTTCCATGAGCAAACAGCCCTCTTTGCTTTTGCATGGAAATCGCTGATCCTGCAGAATCAGGATAGACCCCAGGTGGCTTTAACCTGCTGGCAAAGCTCTGCTTTGGCATTCATGCGTTTACACCATTTGCAGCAGAAAATAAAAGCATTCCTATCCTAAACCAGATGTTTCAGCTGAAAAGAGAGGTACGACTGCTGGTCTCAGATGGTCTGTAGCACGAGCACTAAGGCAGCCAAAAGCATATCCCCATCATTTGCATCACCCTCCTCCCTGCTTCTGAGGGTTCAGGTCCAAAGCCAACCCCAAATCAAGGTGAGTTTACAGCCATGCTTGGAAGCGGCCCCAATATATCAGCTGTGCGAGAAAGGTGGGGTTTTCCCTCTGCCAAAAAACTTTGAGCAAAAATAGAGGCAAATGACTCCTCAGTGAGCACTGAAATCAACTTTGGCTCCAGAAATATCCACCTCACAGATGGACCACCTCAAAAAAAGAGTGTTACCAGCGAGGTACGATGAAAAATGGCACTGTTTCATTTGGTATATGAGGAGCAGTATCTCCCCAGTCTTCCCAGAGAGCTGGCTTTAGCAGGTACAACTGTATCTGCAAAATCTTCATACGTTGCCTCCAGGCAAGATGCTAATCTTCTTTTCCTATGCTGATAATAATTTTTTCCATATGGTATAGCTGTTAAAATGTAATTTGCACTCTCCTAATCAGAGGAGAGGCTTTGTGGCAAGGAGGAGCCTGGTGCTGGGACATGGATGCATCACATTGCACATCCCAGCAATGGCAGCCAGGGCACTGCGTGCTGCACCTCTAAGCACAGTAACATGTCATTGCTCATCAGAACAACTGCAACGAGGTGCCCTCAGAGCCATCAAACAATCCTTCTTCTAAAGCACTTGTTGTTGGGAAATGAATTGAGTGTATGGTAGTAGGGGATGTCCACGGTGTAAATACTATTATGCTGTGGGTGTTGGGAAGGAATGGACAGACCTATAGGGCTGAAGATTAAGAGCCCATCCACAGCCCTGGCCACAACCTACTTCATCACATCACTCCCAGGAGCTGGACTCGATGACCCTTATTGGTCCTTTCCAAGTTTGGATTCAGTATGATTCTGTGATTGCTGCAATGTCTGATCTGTGTTAACACCTTCCAGGTGTTCCTTTCCTTCGTTAGTACAAACACCTAGATCAAATCAGCAGAGCTGAACCAACTTCAAACCTTGATCCCTGCATCTGCAGCAGAGTAGGGCTGTGCTCTTCCCAGGAACTAATCTGCCACCACAGCCCCATTGATGCCCATATATCCATTCCAATTCTCTCAGAACGTTTTTTTAGGTAGTTTATTTCCAGATCAGTCCTGTTCCTATCAGCTTCCAGGTTGGGGCAGCTGAGCACAGCCACCCTCCCCAGCACACCCGGTGACAGCTGTCCTGGTGGGCCTCATTCTCCATTTCAGTCTTTCACATTTTGTTTGCACCATTCTTTCAGCTGGATTTATAGCAACCAAGCTTATTGCCTACCACACTTCAGCCTCTTTTTTGACTAAGACCAATGAGGATTTCTTTGAGCAGTAGCCCCTACTGCTTAGCACCATCCCCACGGCCGCTGCCCACAGACACTACACTCCATCTCCTGGAAATACATTGGTTTTCATTTCAGCCCTTCGATCTTTCATGCTGCAGTGACTTAAAACCAATTGGCTTTTCACCTTCATTAAGGCAGCTCATTCCTTCCAGCCAGGCCAAGCCCAGAAGCTCCCTTCTTTCCCATCACTTGTTCTCCTCTCCTCTAGACACGTGAAAATTAAAACTAATGAGATCCAGCATCTGAGCACTTGCCCTTTCTCCATGGCACTCTGCCACACCAGGCTGTGCACCCACAGGGTGTGAGGTGGTCTCCCAACACCCCAAGCCACAGAGGCTCCCAAACTAGCACAAATCCTTCAGCTACATGAGTTATGTATCACACAGTAAAGAGAACTGAAGATACTGCTTGCTCAGAAAGAGGAAAAAACCCTAACAGCATGTAATTTGTTACAGACCACCATTGGCAGGTGGGTAACTCCTTAGGGAGCAAAGAGAGCATGAAATGAGGGGTTGCAGGCACAACAGCAGCTCCCACACTCCAGCATGTGGTTGTTCATCAGTACTGAGGTCCTTTACACCCACAGGATGAACAGGACTGCACCAAGCCGTGGCTGAGCATGGCTTGTCCTGGCTCTGCTGCTCTGGGACGGATCCCAAGAGGGTTCATCCATCCTGCTCTCAGCTCCGAACCGATTCCCATCACTGTGGTGTTCCTGTGCCTTTACACAGAAAGACGGTATGTTTTATGCATGCTCTAAAGCTGTATTTCTCATGGCAAGAACTCATCCCCGAGCAAGTTCTGTGCAAAGTTTTGATGGCAGCAAACAACCGCCTGCTGTGTTAGGT
Organism: Bambusicola thoracicus; assembly: GCA_002909625.1. Classification (NCBI taxonomy): domain Eukaryota; kingdom Metazoa; phylum Chordata; class Aves; order Galliformes; family Phasianidae; genus Bambusicola; species Bambusicola thoracicus. Next base: position 437 of record PPHD01020947.1, on the reverse strand, counting down.
GGCTTCACAAGTAAGCTCATTCTCTGCAGGGAGGAAGAGCACGATGCTAAAGGAGCATGACATAGGGCAGAGCAGTGATAAATTCATTAGATGGGACTGCCACAAGCTTGGGTGGAGCTGGAGCAGCTTTGTCACACTGAAGCAGGCAGCCCTGTCCTGGGGATGATGGACACCCAGAGGGGAAGTAAAGCTGCAGGAATAGAGCAAAGGCAGCACTTCTCCACACAAGGCATAAAGATCATAGAAGGGAATGACCTGGGTGAAAAGACCCACAGTGCTCATCCAGTTCCAACCCCCTGCTATGTGCAGGGTCACCAACCAGCAGCCCAGGCTGCCCAGAGCCACATCCAGCCTGGCCTTGAATGCCTGCAGGGATGGATGGGGCATCCACAGCCTCCTTGGGCAACCTGTTCAGTGCGTCACCACCCTCTGGGGGA
>PPHD01020946.1:0-13436 GCA_002909625.1 Bambusicola thoracicus | reverse complement strand
TCTTGAAATTAAAAAAAAAAAAAAAAAAAGGGATAAAAAAAGAGCATAGAGGTGTTTTCTGGCACAGGGGACTCTCCCATCTGCTGCAAACTCCACTGACCACGTTGACGGCTGGAGTTCAGCAGCCAAACCCTGCTAATGGCCCGGCTCTGCCCAAGGTCCACATGGCATCCTGGTGGAAAAATGCATTTGTAGCAGGAGAAGGCACTGGGTGAGGGCTGGGTCTGGAGGGAAGCAGCCTGGCTTCCCCCACAGTGTCCCCATGTCCTCTGCTCCTCCACCTCCAGGCTGAGCTTTGGAGCTGCAGGGCCTGGCCAGGCTGTACTGTGCCAGCTGAAGTGGTGCTGCTTTGGTTTGCATTGCCATGATCGTCATGGGGGACAAATTCTGCATGCTCTTCATCATCTGCATGCTGATGGCTGATTTTCACCTCCCTTAAATCTGAGTGAGGTGCAAGAGTCCTGTAATCCTTTTTGTTCTGTGCATTAGTGCAAAGCCTCATGAATCTCTATTAAATCAGAGCGAGAACATGGAGATAGTTCACAGCTGCCTTGTTGATTCTGTATTTCCTCTCGTTGCAATGCCTTGCCACGAAGCTGATTGCTGAATGGCTGGTAAGGCATCTGCTGCGAGCAGGAACCTCGAGATGGTGACAAAAACAAGTTTGGGTTATTGGCTTTGCTTGCTGTCACATAAACACATGACAAAAACCTTTTGGGACACCTGGTTCGAGGCAGTGATGGGCCGAGCTCCTGCACACAGCAATGCCTGGAGAAGCAGGAATGAAAAAGCAGGGCAGCACTGTATGTAGGGGCTCGGATCAGGACAGAGAGCCCCACCAGCACAGGAGACCCCACGGCTGTGGGGCTGTCCCAAGCCCCAGCACCCAGCACCAAACACACAGCACCCAGCACCAAACACACAGCACCCAGCACCCAGCACCAGGGCAGTGGGTCGGGGCAGCAGAAGCGCTCAGCACACAGAACAGGCAATGGGCTCTCCTGTTTCCACTTTCATGTAGACAGCTGATACTATTTTTTTTATCTTCTTTTTAATGATAGAAGTATAGTGTCAGACCTGTCATTTTCATGTTCACTCGAACCCCAAGTTAATTATAATTCAATTAATTAATGCTGCAGCTTGATGGAATGGGTCTTATCTACTGTGACTATGGCCTTCGTTGCTGTGATTAGCAATGCCTTAAAGAGAAATCAAGTTTTCAGATGTGCTGGGCACTGCTGATGCTGTTTCCAGTTAGAAGGTGTTGCTCGGTGCAGGGGTCACAAAGTCACTGCAGCTGCTGCCGTGATGCACCTAGGAAAAAGCAAATATTATTAATGAAAATGCATCCATTTTCATTAAAATAGCTGTGTCCCAATTTGTTAAGACATTTTTTATAATGATTTTTATCTTAATGGGAATTTTCTATAGACAGGTAGCACACGTTTTTAGAGAGGAGGTGTTGGTACTAATGCTCTGAATGGCCATTATAGCCAAAATGAAGCTCGGCTCATCACTCCCAGAAATGAGGGCACTTTGGCTTTCTGAGCTGAAAAAACATTGGCAGCAGAGTAATGATCCCTCCGTGTGTGGAGCAGTCTCACTCTGTTCTGCACTGCTGATGATTCTGTGCAAAAAACGTCATCTGCTGGGGACTCCTGAATGCTGCTGGTCCTCGCGGTGCTCCATTACTTCTGCTGAATGTCACTGCTGTCTCCGGAGCAGAGGTGCCTCTGCAGCCCCTATTGCTGCCGAGGGCACCCGAACCAAAACGTTCTGTGATAGTTCCACTAATCAAACCTTCATTAAACTTCACCTTTGCCTTCCTCGGCCCCTAAGTTTTGCAGCACGGTTCTAATTAGCTTTTAGGTGAAAATGTATTGCTAATAAACAACTGTCTTTGCTGAGTTTGGGCTGCATGGAATCACACTGAAGCACGTGTACATTTTTCTTCTCTTCCTCCCCACCTCCCAGGCTTACCGGGCAGGCTCCCTCCAGGACGAGTTGTGCTGCAGTTAAATATCATCCAAACAGTTCAGCAGGAGGCTGTGCTCTGCCCTGCATGTCCGGCACTGCGTGAATGAGGAACACGTGTTTTCAGTTCTGACAGAAGCTGATGGATTGGTGTGATTTGGTACTTTCTTCTTTTTTTTTCCCGCTGCAGATGAAATTCACAGTTAGAATTGGAATTTTCTGTGTTAAAAATCATCCCAACACACAAACCTAGCTCAGCGTGGAAAGAAAAGGCCATTTGCCCTCTCTCCTGTAGTCAAACAGGCGCCACGACTGCTTGTTGCACGCTGCAACTCCTCCTCTTGGCTTTCTGGTGCTGCTCCAGGCCAAAAGTGGATGTTGCCCCCAAGACCCCTTTACACAGATCCGGGTGTGTGCATTACCTGAGCGATGAGGATACGGCACACATCAATTTCCCCCTTCACCCCTTCAAGGACTCTTCTCCTCCTGTTGTTTTGATTGATTGGAAGAAAAGCTTTTGGTTTGCTCCGGGCGTATTTCATGTCGAGGGGCATTTCCAGTTAAACCAACTAAAGCTTTTAAGGCCAAAGGAAGGCAAAAGCATCATTACGGGTTATTCTTTACCAGGAGCACTTTGTTAAAGCAATGTGCAGCATGGGACGAGTGGCAAAATGTCCCCATTCCACATGAGGTGGAGGAGATTCCCCCGTGTGTCACCCCTGGGGATGTGGCATCTTTCTGTGCTGGAGCACTTGAGCAGTGCTTTTAGGCACAGGTGATACACTCAAGGAGATGTGTGGTTTCAAAGCACGTCTAATGCTGAGACAGCCCAGGCAGGTTTATTGAGGGCCACTCTTCTGGCACTGGGTTTGATCAGAGATTTTCTACCCTGCTGTACTAAGAAGAAGAAACTCCTCTTGGACAGGGAGAGCTTCAAGGAGCACCTCCAGGATATGGGGAACTGTAGGATCATTTCCAGCCCTCTTCAGGCAGCAGCACCCTGGCAGGGAGCTGTGGGCATCCACAGCAGGCTGAGATCTGAATGCAGGGCTGCACCTCCCTTCATCTGCTTATGAGACTGTGGTGCCACCGACTGACCTTCAAATGCTGCTTATGCAAATTAGCATTTGCATAGCTAATTGCTATTTATTAATGCCATCCTGACCAAAATAAGTCCTGGCTTATTGAAAAGAAATGGTGTCCCGTAGACCTTGAACTTACTCAAAATCTGGCTTGAAAGAAAAGGATGTTACATTCAAAAAGAGTCTCTGAGTGGCTGTTGCCTTGGCTTGCTGCTCTCAGCACGGCTATGAAACATTCTCCCAGTGAGCTGACAGCCGTGTGTTCAGCGGTGCCGTGCGAGCTGCTCTTGCTGGCTCTGGCTCTGGATCTCCCCCGGTTTCCCACGTGCCTCCTTGCTGTGCGTGCAGCTGTCAGTGCCACAAGGCCACTGCTTCCCTTCTCTTCTCAGCCCTGAGTCTTTGTGCCATGGCCACGTCCTCTGAGATACAGGTGGATGCCACGCGTACCAGACAGTCACTTCGCTTCCATTTTAAACTCCTAATTCTGCCTTTGACAAGCCTGGTCCTCACCTCTTCTCCTTTGCTCCCATCGTGTTGGCGTTAACCACCTCCCAGGTCCTGTCCCTTTTGGTTTTAACATGCTCAGATTAACAATGACTATGTTCAGTGAGTAGGAAAGAATATATATATTCCACTTGACTTTGCTATTGCTGTTCAGGTCAATGGGAAGAAAAATTTCCAGTGATAAAGGGAAAGGCCATTTAAAAATAAAGCTGTGACAGTGCGTGCTGTTAGCACAGGAACTGAAAGGATGAGTTCTTGGGGAGGGTCAGCTCTCCTCCCACATACTTTGCAGTCTGCTCCTGGTCACAGCAGTACACCTCTGGGCCATCGAGGGGGATGCAGATGGCCAAAACGAAGAGCAATGCTGCTGGGCACCGCAGCTCAGAAGAGCCCTCAGTGGGACGGTTGTGCGCACAAGATTCAGCTCTCCTCTGCTTTGCAGGAACAGTCATAAAATGCAAGCTGCTGAGTGCAGACGTCCCCGGAGTGCTGCGGGAGCTGTTAAACCAGGGCCAAACTTCCGAGATCAGCATCTGGTTGTTGTCACCACCTGGGCCACCGCGCTGTCCTGGCAGCAGTGCCATTCCCGGGTGACATCCCAGCTGTGCGTGGGAGCAGGGCTGAGGCACTGCAAAATGCTGCTCCTTAAAGCCAAACACCCCCTGAGCCCTTCCCAGCGTGTGCTGAGCTGATAAAACACATTGGGCAGCAAAGAGCCCTGGAGAGGCCATGCAATTAAATGAGCTTTGTCCCTGGAGAACCCGAAAGTCTCATCAAACGGAACCTGTTCACGCAGGATTTGCAATTTACTTTCAAGTCTCTTAATTTGGCCTTTCACCTTTTGGGGATCAGCCTGGTGTGCCCACTCTGAGGATGGCTCAGCAGCAGATTACATGTCAGCTCGGCCCTGCTGCTTTACAACAGCATGCAGTGGGATTTCAGTTGCGTTCAGTGCTGTAAGAGTGAGCACATACACCATATGTGTCACACATGAGCCCCACAGCAGCAGCAGAACCCCTGAGAAGAGGTGGGGACACACGGGTGGCAGCAGGGCCAGGATGCTGAAGCATTCTGCGCCAGTTTTCCCATTGCTTTTGGTAGTTTTCTGAGCTTAAACCAAGTTTCTCTGGCATTTCTCCTGCACATCCATCGTTTCCCATCCACGCAGCAATACTTCAACTCCTTTTACATGCAGGAAGCCCCCGGGGCAGTTGGTTTTATTGAGCTGATTTCTCACCCCATCATCTCCCCGTGATTCATTTTCTCCAGCTCTTTTTACGCATTTCAGCTCAAGACATGCGATTTAACTCAACACTTCAGCGCCAGGAGCTGGACCAGGAGCTGTGCCCATGGCTGTGCTCAGGGCCATTTCCCTGGGATGGAGCACAGGAGGCTGCCAGCCCCGGCCAAGCCATCCCTGGAGGCATCCCCCATTCTCAGTAGTGCTGGGAAAGGTTTGCCTTTGGACATCCTGCAATCCCCTCTGCTGCTGACCCAATGGACCAGGTTGCATCCAACAACCTCCCCCTGCCTGGCAGATGTTTCTGGTCTCTCTCAGTATGAAAGTATTTGAGAAGCCAAACAGTTAAAGGGGAGCTATAAGTCGGGCTCAGCCCCAGGTGTGTTGATTTCTTCAGGAAAAAAAAATATTGACATAGGAGGTGTGGGATGCGGCTGAATTCTCCACTTGCAGAACACATCAGCAGCCCTGACCCCCCCCCTTCCTCCGTGCAGGGAGGACGCATCCCAGGAGGGATCCGATTTTAGCACCGTGTTTGCAAGGTGAGCTGCTGAGCACACAGCCAAGAGCCTCGCTCACATTATTAAACAACGAAGCTATACTTTTTGTAGGAAAGAAAGCAGTGCCCTTTTACATCTCTATAAAGCCTTCAGCAGGTGTTCTAACGAAGCATCAGCCTCCTACCCCTCTGCAGCTGGGTGCTCGTGTGCTGCAGCCACACCTGGCTGTGTGCATTGCTTGGCTGTAGGGTTTGGTGGGGCTGAGAGCTCAGCTGGGAGGGTTGGTGGCTGGGGGTTGTGCAGAGGAGAAGGGAAATCCGGGGGGGCAGTAAGGAGTGGTGTGTGCTGGGTAAAGGGCTGTAACTGCTGGTGCTGTAACTGCACTGCCCCGTGGCTGGCAGAGGAAGGGACAGAGATGCGGCCTGGAGAGGGGCAGAGGTACAGGTAAGTGTGTGTGATTTCTGGAAAAGTGATGGGGAATGGGGGTGGAAGGGGAGCAGGAAGAAATGGTTCAGCACTTTTGGAGTAGGAAGAGTTTTGTTTTCTGAAGTGTGGAGTCCTGCTCTGCAGAAAGCTGGCAGATTTGTATGTGTGTACAAACACCTGAAGCCAAAGAAGCTTCTCAGGGATCTAACTTTTCAGCTAAACGAAAACTTCTGACAAATGGCTTCTGAATGCTCCACAGTTGGTTTTATTGCTGGTTGTTCTTATCCTGAGAAGTCCACGTGACGTCTTGTGCTCACTGGCTGTGTGCTGGGGTCTTCCTGGGCTGATGAGGGGCTCCCTTAACCTGTGAGCACTGGGGCTGTGTGCATGGAGCAACCACGGGTGCCTGCAGGGCTGTGACACCAGCGCTTCTCTGGGCGCCCTGTGCCAGCGCCTCGCTGCCCTTAGTGCAAAAGCCTTCTTCCTTACATCCCACCTGAGTCTCCTGTTCTAGTTTGAAGCCACATCCCCCTGTCGTGTCATGCAGCCGCGGTGGAGGAGCTCACCCTCAGCCTGCTCTGCAAGGCTGCGCCCCCCTGGGGAGCAGAGCCCTTTCCCTGCTCTCCTCTCGCCCTCCCTGCAATCTCTGCTAATGGCACGCTCAGCAGCTCTCCCTTTGCTGCCCAAAGGCAATTGCTGCTAAAATTATATGTATTTTACTACAACCTTTGGAATAAATTGCCCTATTTAACAGCTAAATCTTTTTGGCTGTCCTCTAAGCCTCAGAATGAGGGAAAAATGTTTTGGCAGGATAATTTAAAGGGAGCTGTGGGGGAAACAAGAAACTCTCTTAATTTCTCTGCTTATTGTGAGCGATGATTTTTATTATTGTTGTTATTATTTTTGCTGGCTTCTACAGTTAAAAACCCTTTATCCATCAGACTCCTCATTAGCACAGCGCTGTGCCTCTCCTCCTCTGAGTGACTGCTCCCTCCCTGGGCACCAAAGGGCTCTTTTCTCCCTTTCAAACATCCACAGCAACCCCTGCGATGCTCTTCTCTTGAAGCAAGTATCAGAGCAAACCAGACATGCAGGATGAGGCTAAGTTGGAAAATACTTTTGTACATTGTGAAGTATCTGTCCTTAGGCATGTCTCTGGAGCAGGAGGTATGAAGGTGTGATGAATTTCAAATCGCAGCCTCCACAGGTCTCTTATTTTCCAGATAGTATTTATTTTTTCCCTGAAGGCTGAGGAGGAAATACGATGTAAATTTTCTCAGTAGAAGCAGCTCGACAGAGGGATGCAGCAGGCTTCCTACCCCGGAGGCTGGCTGTAGCAAAAGCCCCACCTTATGCTCTGCCCATATCCTTCTCAGGAAGCCCCTGGCAATCAAGGTGCTGGCCCCTGCCCTCCTGCAGGTGGGCGGCTGCTGGGAGGCCTGGACTCGCATGGAGTGCTCAGGCTGCAGCGGTGCCCACCTTCTGTCCTGATGCCCGCCCCAGGGGATACCATAGGGATGGTAACGAGCAGAGTGGGGCGTCCTGAGCCTCCTGCCTGCTGGCACCTCTGCTGTGATGGCTTTAATGCAAAGGATTTGGGTCTGAGTTGCCCAGTGTGGAGGCTTTAGAAACCCCAAACTCAATTGGTGGAGGATTTGCAGGAGCCAGACCCCAGTCTCCTTGTTCAAGCTTTAATAGCGCAGGGAATTAGTGGTGAAGTATGGGATGATTTAAAAATAATAAAGCATTTCTCTAGTGAAGGTTTGGCTTTTTTTTCTTTCTTAAAAAGGCATTTGGTTGTATTTTGATTAAGCACGGAGAGAGGTTGTACAGAAAGTGTCCCTTTGGACGTTTTGCCGCTATAACCACCGTAATAAAAGTTTGGTTTATGTAACAGCTTTGCAATCTATGTAATGGACTTCATTCTGCAGTGTGGACACAAAGCTGAGCTGTGTGTGATTGCCAGGAGCTGTGGTAATCTGTTATTCCGAGGACACAAGGGGTAAATAAGAGCTTTTCTGTGAAGCAGGGAGACTTTTCTCTAAGGCCTTTAATAGAGCACTGAGATTTCTGCCATATATACCTGGGCATCATTGCAAACAAGAAGATTTACTGGTAGCTTCAAGCCAGAAGGTTTGTGAGCAATTTATTTCCAGGGTGCTGCGCTATTGCATATGGTTGTTCTTGGTAAAGGGAAACCATTTGGGACTCTGTTTTTTTTTTTTTTTTTTTTTCTTACTTTCTTCCCCCCCCCCACATCCGAGGCTGGGCTGTCTGCTGCAGCTTTTAATGCAACGTGACATAGCTGGCTGCTGAGGATCCAGGGAGCATGCAGCAGTCATTAAAGTTGAATCCTGAGAAATAATTAACTTCCCAAAGTTGCTCCACAGACTCCACTCCTGTTCGTTTCATGTGCTTCTGACATCCAGAGCCCCGATCCTCTGCACCTGAATGGGGCTTCTGCTCTTCATCCTCCGTGAACCCAGGGGAGGGCAGAGCAGGTGGACCCCCACCTTGTCTCCTCCTACAAAAGCTGCTTACTTTTGACCTCGATGCTAACTTTTCCATTGGTAAGAATAACCACAAAGGCAAAATACCCATGTGGGTCTTAAAATAAAATGAGATTCGCCATCAGGAGAGGAGTTCATAGGGAGGATTTGCATTGTTATCTGGTACTCTCCTGGCAAGTTACCAGCAGGGAGGACAGACCAAGTGTGCCGTGCTTCCCTTTGGTCACAGCCTTGCTAAGAAGCTGCAGAGGGAAGCCTTGCAAGGGTTGGTCTGTCTGGGTTGGATGAGCTGGAGTTGCTTTGCTTTGGAGTTGTTTCATGTTAGGGCACTGATAGGGACACTGAGCAGTCCTGGTTGCTGTCCTTGGGCTGTGCTCTGCTCTGCTAAGGGCTTCATAAGCCAGGGAGAATCCCCGTGCACGCACTGAGCTGAGTGTTCAGCTCTAAATCCAAACAAATGGCTGCAGCGCATCTTAAAGGGTTTTTTTTTTTACTTAATGAAGAAAATGTTTGAATATTCGAGCTCCCTGCAGCCCTTTGCAATGCAGTGATGGCGAGCATCACGTTAGGAGCATTGCTGACCACACCAGCACGCCCGGCTGGCTGAGGGAAGGTATCCTGCTCCTGTGTTGTATGTTGGATTCACAGCTGCGCTCCATTGATGAGCCACATCCTGCCCATACCAAGGTGTCCATCCCACACTGCAGGGCTGTGGTGCACATGTCTGCATCACCGGTCTGTGGTGCTGATGCGTGCCACATAATCTGCCATCTTCGTGACTGACAGAGCACCAACACTTATTTAGGCATTATAAAAGCGGGTCAAAGAGTTTCGTGATTTTTTCTGAGCTGAAGGACAATCTGCTGTGCTTAAGCAGTGTTAAAATCAGTACATTTTCACTGCAGCACTCTATTAAATGCTAGTCTGTGGCCTTTCAGATCTGTTGGTTTTGAGTAAAGTGGCTGTGTTCTACATCTGGTTAATTAGCCGCAGGACTTCTCGTTGCTTAAAGAAGGCTGCGTGAAACGATGCTGCTGTTACTAAAAGGCAAGGACAGCAGGGCTGGGAATGTGGTGGTGCAAAGATGATCTCATAGGGCAGCCTGGTTCTTCTGCCCCCACCAGCACAAGGATTGAGTCGTGCTGCACCGGGACGCAGCTGAGCCTGGAGAAAGTGTGTCTGCTGTAATTCAGGGGTGTCACTGCCTTCAACGCTGTGCTGTGAGAGCACACAACCGCTGTGTGATCTGCTCATGTCTGCTTGGTGGCAGTGTGGCTGTGAGCTGAGAGACTGCAGAAGTCCCTGTGCAGATGGGCAGCATGGGACAGTGCGGCTGTGCGGGAGCCTTGCGAGGGAGGAGAGGTGGGTGCCCATTTCCCACTGCTAAATGGGAGATAAAAGACAAGGCAGAACTGTCTGGGAAAGCCTTTGAAATAAAGATAGGCAGTTTGTTTGATTTGATAAACAGAACTCAGCAGAGAGCTCAGTGGGAGGTGTGAAGAGATGGTCAAAGTGATAAGGCTGCAGGAAGACCTCTAACAGTGTGTATACACGTGCCTGCAGGAGCACGATTGGCAGCAGCAGATAAAAGGCCCGGGGAGCACTGGGAGTGGAATGGAAGCCAGGAGGGTGTGCTTCGTGTGTCTTACATGGGGAGATCTGCAGGGCCAGGACTGTGCTGAGAGAGGGGCCGAAGCTGTGCTGCCAGTGGGCTCAGTGGGATGAGGCCCAGGAGAGGCAGCTGGTGCTGCTGTGTGCTGCTGCTGGGGCTGGCACATGGCTGTCATTGAGGTCCTCTCCAACTCATTCCATGTCTGAGCTGCTGGTAACATTTTGTGCTACGCTGTGTTTGTGTGGAGAACCACAAAAGCTCAGCACACGTCGGGGTTGGGCTGGAGGAAGAACGGCTTCCCCACTTCTCTTGCCTCGGCTGCCCTCCTTTTGTGGAAGCTGCAGAGGAAGTGCTGGTAGCTTGGAGGTTTTCTTCTGTCTATAGAACAAGGAAGCAAGAAAAACGCTGAATGCACTCCAAGCATCTGTAAATGCCCCGTTCTGCTCCGTTTTTGCTCACAGAAAAGAAAGATTTCCAGAGTTCCGTGAGTAACAGTTAACAAATGTACGACTGTGTGCCTACTGTTGGTCTCGGAAATATGATTGATTTTGCTGTTGCTCACCCATCGCTCCTAAAAGTAGGCAAGCAAATAAGCAGCTTCAGGGTGAAACTAATTACATGCGAGTAAACGAGATTCCAGCCCCAGATTTTCCTGCGGCTACCAAAGCTTCCAGGAGAACAGCGGGATCACACCCTGCGTGTCCTCATTCTCTGGAGCACAGCCCTGGGCGCAGTGAGGACCCGCTGCCACGGGAGCTCTGTGGTAGGGCAGGAAATGATTATTTCTCAACTTGCCCAAACATGAGCACCTGCAGGGATGTGACAGCGCAGGAGTTGTAGGATATCTACTGATAAGAGATGCTGCATACTTAACGCGAAGGGTATTTTCAGTGGAGCTGTGTAATTGGGAAATTAAATCGTCTGAATGTTGTCATACATGCTAATTATCCCGACTACAGCAAGAGGAAAATCTCCGCCTTGCACGTCGTGTATGAAGTTGGAAGATAATAACGTCTCCAATTCGCACTCCCCATCTTGGTGCACGAAGGTGGAAATATTTCAGGTGCGTGTTTTGGAGTGGGAAGGAAACAGATGCGGTGTAACCGTTTGCAGTATTTCCAAACACCAACAATGCCATCCGAATGTGGGTAAATTAGATGAAGGCAAACTTGCAAACCCACCTTCCCAGAGCTTCTTATTCTGCGTCAAAGTTTTGCACTAAGACAGCTGTTTTGTGTGATACCTGTGGAACTGTCTGCCTGCCATGCCCATCCATTCCCCTGTTCCTGCTTACAGATGATTGCAGTTATCTCTTGTTCTATTGTTGTGCAAAGCAAATATTTTGGCTATAATATGTTGAAATGCAACTTGAACTGAGTCATTCATTTGCAGCAAATGAAGCATAAAGAATGCATTTTGGAAGCTACACTTAACAGAATTGAAATCATCACGCTGCTCTTAAATAAATCCCACTCAGAACTCACCTGTGCGATGAGCAGCACGAGTGCTCCCTCTGCCCCTGTGCTGTTCTCGCAGTACAGGCACAGCACTGAACCTCTGCCATTGGGGTCACCTTCTATCCTCTGAAAACTAAAGGGAGAGAACATCCACGGTGCTGCATTCCCACTGGCACCCCCTTTTTTTCCCAGCTCTGCAGACTTAAGGAACCATTGGTGCCCATAACGATTGCCTCATTAGGTGGTGCATATCTCCCACCTTCCCAGAAAGAGACGTACTTCTGGCACCATAACTTGGTCAGAGTGATGTCAGCAGGGACATGGACATGCTTGAAGCCAGGCACCGGTCCTACAGCAGCCTGACAGCCGGGGCTTGGGTCTCTGCTATCTTTGGGTCTTGGCCAATGGATGGAGGTAACTTCACGTGACTACACAGCGAAACTATGGAGGAATCACTCCCAGCTGTTTGTACTTGACACGATTTTGGTATCATGAGTTGTGGCCCAGTTTTTGATTAACGTGTGTTGGAGTTTGCCATCCCAACGTTTGTAAGTGCTTGCTAAGTATGTCTGTAAATACACAGGGAACTGATTTGAATAGCCGTAGGGGATGGACAAAGTGTCTACTTGTACAGCAAATGTAATTATTCCCAGTGCAGGATTTCACGGTGCAAGAAGGGCTCTGAGATGCTCCCACAGCATAGACACCAACAGCTGCTACCTGGGCAGGCAGAGACACAGCGCAGGGATTGGTGCCTGAGAGATCAGTGGGATGTGCCCACCTGAAAACCTGTGAGGTTTTGCTGCTTCGTTTTCCCCTTTGGAAAACCTCAGCCAGATCTGCATACAGTTTGGCTCCTCTCCCACCTGTGTCTTTGCCCCATTGCAGATAGAGGAAACTGCATGGAAATCCCAGCCCTGGGCTCATGCCCACGCCAAAGCAGTTGGGATGAGAGTGGGGATCCTGAGCCACAAGTCCTCCCCAAGGGGCATCGATACCAGGAGTAGACAGGGCACGCTTCTTATTTTACTATTATTTTTTAAACACTCACTGGAGCCACCTGCCCCAGCAAAACCAACCCACGTAGGCAGGCTGAAGCTCCCTGCAGGTGCACTGGTGGCAGTGCAGAGCAGTGAAGCTTTACCCTCTGTGAAGCTTTGGGCTTGGTGTTTATCTTCGGTCCGGCAGCTCCAGGGATGCCCACAGTGATCCTTTATCCTTTGTTGCCTTTGGCTGCAAAATGGGATTAAAGGTTGGAGTGGAACGTGTGTCATCTGCCAGAAGCACGGGGGGTGGGAGCAGAGGTCACTTGGCCTCTGTAAGACCCTGCTGTGCTGCAGGGGTTGCTGCAGGACCAGGCTGTACGGTGCTGCGTAGCGGCGGTTCTGCTCAGCCAGCACGGGGACCAGGCTGGCACGGTGAACTGCAGCACAGAGGGCTGGAGTTGGTTCGTGCTCAGCTGTCATAAGAGCCCGTTGTTTATCATTTCCATTTCTATATTTAAAAAGAAAGAAGGAAAGAAAGAAAGTACATTTACAGGATCCTTTCTAAAGCAACTTTCGAGGCAATCTCCAAAGCTGTGGAGTATAATAACGTGTTAATGGGGAGGAGGGGACGCGTCTGCGACGCGTTGGCCGTGTTTTCCCCTGAGATGGCAGCAGCGCGGCCGTCGGGGTGGCTGCAGCCGTCCGCCCCGTCCCAGCGCGGGGCTCCGCGGTGTCCCGATGCGGACGATCCCCGGCCGACAGCGGCTACGGGGCTGCTCCTTGAGTGGCTGGCAAGAGTTGCGGCGCTCAGACAGAAGCGCGGCACAGAGCTGCGGCGGCACGCGCTGCCGATGGGGAGCGGTCGCTCCGCGCCGCCAGAGCTGCACAGCACCACGACCAGACGGCGCTGCCCCCCGCCCCCCGAAGCGGAGCTCAGGCCCCGCCCGCCTCATTAGCATCCTCCTTCCTCCTCCTCCTCCCGCCGCCGGGGCGCTTCGCCGCCGCCTGCAGAGGTGCATGGCCGGAGCCGCGGAGCCGCGGCGGCCCCGGGTGGCAGCGGCAGCCGCCGGGCAGCGCTCCGTTCCGCTCCCGCAGCGAGTTGCCCGCTCCGCGGGGCGCGGCGGGGCGATGTGAGCGCGGAGCAT
>PPHD01020944.1:0-13438 GCA_002909625.1 Bambusicola thoracicus | reverse complement strand
AAAATATTTTCCTGCCTTCCAGTATGACTGAAAAGATTGTAATAGCAGATTTGATTTTTTCCTTAATCCTTTTGAGAAATTCAATCAGCTCTGACATCTCTCCTTTTTTTTCCAAAAAGTGAAATCTTTGAATCAATTTTTAATAAGATTGTAATTGACAAATCCATTGGAACATTAGTGAACATTTAAATACTAATTAGCTAAGCCACTGCTAATCTCTCCTCAGCAGAGCTCGCAGACACAAATGTCAATTAAACCTGAGTTTGTCCCCAAGGAAGGAAAGGTCAGAGGGGAGTGTTCAGTCAGCTGTGAGATTATGTTAACACAGCGTTAGGAGTAATAATCTCTGCAGAAAAAAAAAAAGCTGAACTTTCTTCTACTTTTTTGTGTGTTTTTAAATAATTACATTATCTGTAGAGTGGGAATAGGAGAAACAAGGGAAGAATAACGAGATGGGAATCGACAACTGTTGTCTCTTTAGCAACAAACTAAACACCCATCAATCTATCGCCTAAGGAGTCAGGGGAGAGTTCATTCCTTGCTTACAGCTCAGACATTGAGTATCTCAGGAAAACTCATCTGTTTCTCCTGAGCTAAGATTCAGGTTTTAATTTACTCCTGGAATCACTGTAAAATGTTTGAATTTGATTTTATTTCTCCTCTAGCAGCACCTTGCTCCTTCCCAAAGAAAAGACCATCACAGGTCCTCACACTCCATCCTTCCCAAGACCTGTGGATCTATTTGCTGCAGCCAGCAAACAGAGGACAGTAAAGTAAGTGCTGTACGCCCATCACACTCTTCCACTCTGCCTTTTGCTGTGCAGAGCACTTTATTCCCGTTCCGCACTTAAGCGGGCAGATGGTTTTGAGCACATAAACCCCATTAAAGTCAAGGGATTTCTGCTGTACTGCGAATTACACAATTGTTTAAGTGCTTCAGTAGACTGAAGTCGTAACTCATTAGAAGTGGCAGCACAGGAGCATGGTTAAGCAAATGCTGCAATGTTTCACAGGTTATTTATTTACGCTGTATTGATGGGCTTCAGCACCTATTTAAAGTTAAGCACTTGCTTCCTCGACAAGAGCAGCAGATACCTTTGCTTCTGGTTCTATCTAGTGTCCCTTCTTCCCTACAGTCTTCCAAGGAGAGATGTCATGGAGAGCATCTCCTGAGCCTCAGAAGAGCAGCTCTACTGATAACACAAAATCAATCATTTCAAACAAGGAGGGAAAGTACGCCATAGACAACTCCTGACCCCAGCCACAGTTGGGAGAAATGTATAGATAAACAGCTCCCTCTTATCAGAATATGGCAATGTGGTTCTTAACATCAGCCAGTTTTGTTAAAATGTTATATTTTACATGAAATTTGTGACAGAGGATGGGCAGCCTAGAGTGTGGTACAGTTGCAGTTATAGCCAATATAGTGGCATGCAGAAAGTGCAAATTACAGTGGGAAGTGTTTTAAAACAACATAGCCTGATGAGGTCTAATATGCAGCATATGGATTCTCCCTGCTGTGGGAAAGCTTTAGCATCAGAGCCTCTTAACTATGCTTAAACAACCAACAAACCAAACAAAAAATCTTATAAAATCATTTCTCCAAAAATCAAGAGTTTTTTTTTTTCTTAAAGTCATATCTTCAAGAAAAAAAGGTCTGCCCACGTACTGCTACACTGGTTAGAAAGCTGTAAGTTGATTTACTTGGGAGTTTTGAAGAAATCTCAGCAGATAAAATATTATAGCTTGCTGTCATAATTTTCTAGTTTGCATTTTCATAGATTTGTAATGCTGCAAGATAGGAGGGACCACTCTGTCATCCAGTCTGACCTGTTATACATCACAGGTCATTACATTTCACCAAGTTCCCTCTGCATCGAGTCCAATAATTTGTGTTTTGCTAAAGACTATCTCCAGAAAGACATCTGTCTGGATGTAAAGACTTTAGGAGCCAGAGAATCACCCTCCTCCAGTTCCAGCGATTAGGCTCACTCTAAAAGAAACACGTGTTATTTTCAGCTTAATTTGTCCAGATTCAGCTTCCAGTCGCAGACTCTGGTTATGCCTCGCTTCACTGGACTGTAAAGCCCTTTGGTGTTCTGCCTTCTCCTGCCGCAACGACATCTCTCAAGAGTACCTTTATGGAGTATAAACACACATAAGCAGCACCATCTAAGTCTCTCCCTCTAACCCCTGATTCTGTTTTACAGCTTTTTCTGTGTTCTCTGGGTAGATGTTTTACAGGCAGAATCTGCTCAACTTGCAGTATTTCAGCATGGTTCTTGTAAGCTGCAACTACAGATAAGCTCTGAAATGCCTCTATTTAATCAAACATTACTAGTAAGGAGAACTTAATTATTACTCTGTGACTCTCTGATTGCTTTCTGGTCCAATACAACCAGAAAAAATTTTTTTTTTTTTTTTTCCCCAAGGGAACAGCACCCCCTTCCTTGTAGATGAGGTCTGTATTTTATTATTCTAAGGTATACAAACTTGCATTTCCTTTCATTTCACTGGGCTGTGTTTAAGAAGTCACTCATGCTTAGTCTTCCTGACTTTAACCATTCAGACAGTCTTTGCCTTATCTCCAGGTTATTATTTTACTTCAAATCACCGATAAAGATGTTGAGCTGCCAGGTCAAATACAAATTGCCACTCAACCAAACCAGAAAAATCCACCTTCAATTAAAATTCCTCATTTACTTCCAAATTCTTTCAAGATTTAGTCTGTCTAGTGTATACCTTATCAACAACGTGCAATGCTAATTTATTTATGAAAAAACAGCAGAGAAGGTGGTGTGCCTGAGGTCTTACAACACTGTATTACTTTCTAAACTTCACAATTTCCAGCAGAGAAGGAAATCAGCTTTGATCCAAGATCTGATATTTATTCTGTCTTTGAATACTTCATTAGCAGAGCCTCAGAGAAATTCATTCATGATTTTGACTGCGTCTGATGTTAGGTTAGCTGGTTTAAGTTATCCCATTTGCTCTTGTGGCTACTGTCTATTAAATATGTAAATATTGGTAGTTTCACAGAGTGTCTCAGGTCTTCTGTGGTCTAAATTTCAGACAAGATGAGCCGACACTCACATATTTATGGTCTAAAGATACCTACTCTGCAACCACTTGAGCATGCAAAGAACCACATTCACATGGCCTTACTTAAGTAATTCATGGGTCTTTAGCAAGAAAGGTCTTGAAACACACGTCTTAAAAGCCACGAGAACCAAAACCAGAGGACTTTGCAGGGAGTGAGGTGATGCGGTGAGATTAGTACAAGTGTAGATTATCCTCACTTGAGAACACTTAAATCCTTCAGTCATTTTTGCATGAGAAACGGCTACTGAGCTAGTGTGGCTGGCTTATGCCTGAAGATGCTTTTTCTGTACTGGAGTCTGCAGGTCTAGAGAAGCACTAACAACATTACCCTAGTGAATTAAACCCACTGTGGGGTATCTTCAGGTCAGAAAGACGCACACACACACCAAAATGTTTATTTTGTCATTCGTTCCTATGCTGGCAACCCCAAGCAGTGGACTTATCAGCTCTTCTCCCACTTGAGCATCGCACATGGCGGCAGGGAGCGCACCCGCATCCCATCCCAGAGGGCTGCCTGTCACCCTGCAGTATCTTGTTGAGTTCCAGGCCTTTTCCTTAAAATTATCACATTCCACTTCCAGTGGTGACCCAGGCTGGGTCACACTTGCCAAAACTGACAGAGTTCCAATTTTGACATGTCAAAATTGTTACGTAAGCAGAAACCTTATTGTCCTTGATAGCTTCCCCTTCAGCATATGCAGCATTGCCTGATAAAGCCTGTATTTGCTCCAAAACTTACTGTACCAGAAAGAACACAGCTGGAAGAGCTGCACAAAGATCCTGACTTCAACTTTAATCTCCAGATAACTTCTGGTACATAATATACTCAGCACCAGGGGAAATACCAAAGGGCACTCCCAAATAATATTCTCATATAGTATCTTGCTAACAGCAGAACAAATTCTCAGCTGGCCTGAATCAGTGAAGCCAAAGTACTTTGTCTCACTGGGAACCTTGCCCCCCATCATGTAAATGGAATTAACATGGCTTTGCTTGCCTCTAAAAAGTAACCAAATGAAAAGATATCTTTGGGGCCGTGAAGCTGGGATTTACCTGAAACATGCATTGGTCTTTTAACTGGTGTTGAAACTGGGGCCTGGAATGATGGTCCCAGTGTGGAAATGCAGATTGATTAGATACCTAATCTGCAAAACGTCTTTCATCCCTGAGTGGCTTACAGACATTCTGTCGCAGCCTGCTTTCCCTGGTAGGTCCCCATGTAGATGCACACTGCATTTCCCACAGGTCTGGGCTACAGCTCAGCACAGCAACTTATAAATGTGCATCAGGGCCATCACTCAGGCATCATCCAGGGGATGGGCTTTGTTTACCTAGGCAGTACCCACACACACCTTTACAAACGTAGACCAAGGTACCCTGTAAATCCCCAACTATTCAGACCAGCCAGTGAAGCCTAGGCAGCATCATTATATTTTGAATATTAGCCAGTGTGCTAAGAACGCACAATTTTGGTGGTTTGTGCAAAAACAGTTGACTTCACAGTTGAAACTTGAACATTTTCCACAATTATTTTCCTTTTTCTGCCCCTCCTTCTTCTCACTTCTGTCTGACTCTTGCTACTGACCCCAGCGACCCATGTGATGACAAAACCTGTGCACTCTGTTCAGCAGCCACGTGGCCTCCAACCAGAGCCAGGTAAGCCCTCTCTCAATGGAATAGCCATGTTCCAGGCCTAATCCAGAGCCTCCACCAGTTCTCCACAGCACCAGGGCCATGCACATCCTCAGCTTTGCAAAGGGGGTGAAGGTCCCCCACTGCTGTGGGACCTGCATAAATCTACTCTCGGGCTTTGTTTCCACACAAGCAAGCTGCAGTCTGCAGTGGTTCCCACATCCTGGATAAAGCTCTCTCCCTCCTCTGATTACTGCTAACTCATACTTTCCAGAGCTGATTTATCCCAGACCTCATAAAAGTACTTCAGAGCAGCCAAAGCATGTTGCCTTCTGAGTGCATCAGATTCCTTCCACCACCAGGTATTTTAAAAAGACACAGCTTCATGGAGGATGACTCTCCTAGACCAACTCCTACATACAAAGGCTTTGCACTTACCTTAAATCACACGGGATGTCAGCTGTGCTGGGCTATTATCACTGCTTTTATTATTTGCACAGGCAGAATCAAGATTTCCTTTTTCTTATTCCTGCTTCACATTCTGAATGGGTAAAAGAGAGAAAGGGCAGGAGGAGTGAGGGAACAGCTGAGCTTCTCACAGGACTATGGCAGCAGATGGAGTAAAATGCCAGATTTCCCTAAATCATTTCCCAGGGCTCCATGCACTCAGTCACTTGTTTGCTCTGCATCTCCTTTGATGACCTGCTCCCACCTGGCATCTACTTTCCAGAGTCCATGGAACAAAGTACAGGTTATCATAGTTCTGTCTCCTCTTGGGACTTAGGCTGCATTTTGCCAAACTCATCATCAGTGAAGAGATACGTCCACCCCAGTGGGGTAAGGGCAGACAGAGGAGGTCACCTACTCATGCTCAACCAACACCAGGATGAACTCTTTGTAATACTGTGCCTCAATCTCTAAGTTCTTCTTAAAAGCAATCATGCCCAAAACTTGAGTTCACGATTCACCTGGACCAACTTCCTTCACTCTGCCCATTACCAGATGTTTTTAGCTGTTCTCTGGTTGATGTAACACAACAAAAATAGATCAGTGTCTTTCACTGGCATTATTATATGAAAAAAAGACGTGCAGAGATAGCAGTACGTTAAAACAGACAGGCAACAGTGAGACATCACTCTGTTGTGTCCCAGAGAAAAGGTGTACTACGAGATAACAAGCTGAGCCTCAACTGGCTCCTCTGAGTCTTCCAAAAATGTTCTGCTCTTTCAAGGACTCTACATTTCATCTGGAGAAACAGACTGAAAAGAAAAATCAACCTTAAACACTCCCACATGTAAACATGTTCCCATAATAATGAAAATGGAATGTACCCAGCAACAAAAGTCCTTGACTTTCTCCTAACTTGTCCAGTGGGAAAAGAAGGAGGTGACAAAAGAAGAGCAGAACACAGATCTTTGGTTCTTATTCCATGACAGCACATCCCTTCTGCCCGTGGAAAAGCAGTATGTGGGCCTGCTCACTGGAGCTGGCACCCAGCTGCCCTACAAAGAGCAGTATTCCCTGCCTCAGCCATTTTATGAGCTATGTACTGTTTAAATGCTAACATTAATCATATAGGTTGCTCCAAAAGTACTGATCCCTATTTATTCCCAAGTAAACTACAACAGCTACAAAAAGCTCAATGACACTATCAGAGCAAGTTCTCAGGTACAAAACACTTCTTCAACATAGTCCCCACCATTAGACAGTCTGCACAGACGAGCTGATTGATAGGCTCTTCATTTCATGGTGTGACAACTGTGCTTGACCATCCAGAATGTGTCTTGTCTTTCGTGTCTCTATTGCCACTGCTGAAACACACCACCCACCACCTCACTGTGCTCACACACTGTTTGATCTCCATAAACATTCAGCAAATGCCAAAAAATGTCAGTGGGTGTCCTTTTTCCATATGGAGGAATTCAATGATACACCTTTATTTCAGATGCAATTCCATGTAAGACACCATTTGGTCAGATGGCCACTCTGCTGCCATCTGTTGCACAGCAACAAAATGTAATGACATATTGGTGGGAAGGTTCAACCTCTACTACTGCCATACCACCAACATCCACCTCTGACATTGTGGGCCGAGATAATAAAATGGGAAGCATTACTTTCGGAGCAGCCCTCATATTTGTATTGCTACATCTGCTTTTGAGGTGTAACAGAGATGCACGTGCCTTTCTCCTTCACTTTATACCACATAGGTACATATTAGTCCATTACAAACATAACAATGCATACATTAATTTAAGCAGGAATAGTTATCTACTTCAAAGAGTGCTAAGTACCAACCTCTTAGTATGATTAAAACCAGAGGGACTATTCATTGGATCCTGGATAAAGCCTCAGTTTACAGGGTTTCTATGCTGACAGATCAGTGAAGCTCCAGCAGTGCTTTTTTCTCCAAAGCAGCAGATCCCCATCATTCCTGACACCAGGCAGGACACCATGGCAAACAATCAGATGTCTGCACTAAGAAACATCTCTCTCACCAAATACCCATTTAGCATAATGAGTTATTGTCCTCTTGAAAAGCAGCAGACACACTGATCGCTCTCATTAAGAAAGCAGGGCAATTTTCTTCTATAAAACTTCAGCCTCCATCACTGCTGTAACTGGTACAAAGGGAGAAGTGGAGTATTTTAGTAGCCTGAGGACAAATTCACAGCTTCACCATTTGCCGTTGCCCAAATGAGTGAAAAAAATGAAAGAGAAGGAATATTTGCAGTGCTGAATAACATTTTATTCTTTTCCTTTTGAGAGTACCAATCCTGCTGTGGGACAGAGGATCATTGGAAGGGTGGTTTTCCTCCCAGCACCTTGACTGAATGCATTGCTTCAGCTCGCTTTCAAAACTTGTGACAAAATATCCCCAGCCAAAACTCCAGCCCACAAAATTCACTGCCCCTAATAACCTGCCAAAGCCCTCACTTGGCAAGCTGCAACCTGTATTATAAGGCTTCTTGGCTTAATCTATCTCTTAATTATGCTTTATTTTTATTTTGCTCCCACAAGGTCAGGCAAGCACTTAACGGGGATGGATTTGTTGGGGTCATCTCTAAGAGCAACTGGGATATGCTTGTTTATATTGAACAGCAAAATGTTTCCTTACCTCTGCAAGAAGTGCAGCTCTAGATGGATGCATTGAGTAACCTCAATGCTGCCTGGCAGACCCAATCACTTTCTCTACTATGCTGTACTTTAAAGTAGACCATGGAAATGCCCATTGGGGCCAGGTTGAAGATACACAAGAAAAAACAAACGAAGAGGCAAAGGCAGAGGTTTCCCTTGGTCTGCACTGATACAGAGGCACTGTGCAGAATGTCTGCAGTTTGGTCCAGGACACGCAGCTTGTGTCACTGAAGTGTGAATTAATTGAGCACCACCATGCATCATAATCTCCATGCTGCAGGTGAGGAAATGAAACTGCAGATCAGGCATGGAGTATATTTTTACAGGATTGTCCAACAACTGCAACGTCAGATGAAGTGGAAGAAAAATGATCAGAAACTGAGCTCTGCTAAATGGTCTAATATTCATCCCCTAGTAAGAAACACCACATACGTATTAAGAAAGATCAGTGCCTGTTTTTTCAATACAGAACTACCCAGTTTGCTTGCTTGCTGCACTACAGCCTGCAGAGAGGCTTCCACTCCTTTGTATGGAGAGGAAGTTCAGGTTCTGTTGAAAATGATTTTTGACCATTTGTAAACCATTTCAATCTTCAGAAAGGAAGGGAAAAATAATCTCAGAGATACTCAGTGTTTATTTTCATTTACAATATAAGATGTGTTTCGACATGACCAAAAAAGTTTGTCCTTTCTGACACTCATGCCCTCTTGATGTCATGTAAAGCAGTGCACGAATGCAAGTGATCAGGTAACTTAGATCATAAGTGACATAAA
The DNA here is from genome assembly GCA_002909625.1 of Bambusicola thoracicus. Lineage (NCBI taxonomy): Eukaryota > Metazoa > Chordata > Aves > Galliformes > Phasianidae > Bambusicola > Bambusicola thoracicus. The sequence continues at coordinate 4,793 of PPHD01020944.1, read as the reverse complement.
ATAATTTTTAGCAATACATATATATATATAGTTTATTCTCACCACACCTTGCACAATTTGAAACATTTTAATTCTGGAACCCACTTCCTCTCTCACCTTTGATCAAAGCCAGTCAATTCTTGTCCAGAATATAGAACTTCCCTCTGTTAATCTGGAAAAACAGTTTTTAGATCTAATTCAGCATTATTTTCACTTGCAAATACGTTATAACATCTTCACCTCACCCACCTGACAGCTATTGCCTCTCTTCGGTCTCTTCATCCCCTCTCAACAATCAAGCAAGCCTTTCATGCTGTAGTAACCATGGGGATGAGCTGCACAACCATCTCCAAAGTTCAGTGGAAAGGTGTCCTGCAACGTGAATGTGCGTTCTTGCCCTGAAAACAACCAGCAGATACCTCCCCTACTGCTTAAGCCAGCAGACATTTACTAGGGCAGTGTGTATGCATTAGTGCAGCAAGTCCTGGAGAGAGGGACATACCATCCAAGACAGGAAGGATCCAAACTATTTTAGCTGCTTGCACAAAAAGTTGGGCATAATCACATGCCCACGTGGTGTGCTTGGTGAGCAACTCCCTTGCAAATCAGGGAGTGAGAGGGTGAAAGGGTTGGAAAGTGTTTTCCCAGTTGCAGGAAGACGGAGAGACCATGTGTTTTTAGGAAATGGTGCTTATCAGTAGGCAATTGGTCATTGGTCTCCTGTGCACTCCAGCAGCAAGTTGGCTTTACCATCCAAGGACAAACTGCGTCCTTCTCCCAGTGTCTTCCCTGGAGGATTTCAGGTGAGACTCCAGGCTAAGAAACATCACAGAGAAGGGGCCAAACCCAAACTCCCACTGCTACCAACTTACAGTAGGTGATAACATATAGTTTTTGTGGTCACCAAGAAAAACCAAAGCACAGTCGAAATAACGGAGACGAGAACCATCTTTTGATCGTTTGGCAGATGAGAAATCTATGCATGGTGACTATTTAACATGAGATTAAAAGAGATTACTTATTCTACCCTCATTCAACGTGTATTTTGCCCATCACTGAAGTGCCATCACGTGACTAACTTTGTCACCTGAAGGAAAGAATGTATACAGCAGCATGCCAACCCTCATTCTGAATTAGAGCTACAAAGAAATACACGCAATAAAGATTGTCACTGTGACATGTTTTTACATTTATGAAACACGGGAGCATCTGTATTCCCTGAGAATGAGAAATGTTGAGGTTTTTTTTGTTTTGTTTTGTTTTTTTTTTTTTTTTTTTTTTTTTTGCATAGTAGAAAAGTATAATACCATTCATTTCTGCTTAACCTCGCAGTTCTTCAGTCTCTTTCATTTCACACAATTGTGTTTCACTGAAAAGTATATATGTCTGTATTAACTTTTGTCATATGACTCTTTTTGGTAAAATTTCCTCGCCTTCCTAACAGCAGTGGCTTTCAGGAGGCAGTAACAGCCATAATCACCTTAAAATGTCCTAATGGTACAATTTCATTCTATACAGTGATTGTTTCTTCCAGCTTCTGAATGTATGTCCTGTTAGAGACATTACCCCTTATATTTGAATTACTTCTCATAGTGGTTTTAAAACAAAAACCTCAAACCAGGAAAGGATCAACACTTACTTTTCTTACCTGAGCTCTACAAAAAATGCTGATATTGCAATACCAGCAGTTATCAGCAATGCCATATCCTTTTCCCCTGCAGTGTTATTCTTGGTGCACACAACCTGTTGGCTGTCAGACTAAATACTGCCCAACAGGGTTTCCATCTCACATAATGATCCTCAGCTCTGTACCATTTTTTCTTCTTCTTTTTTTTTTTTTTTGTTCTCTTCATTGACAAATAACCACACCCACTATCTGCACTCTCTCAAGCACAGAAATACTCATATTTTGGCATGAAGTCATATACCTGGTTATCCCAGTTGGTTTATCCTGGATCTGAATGCATAAAACTTCCGGAGTCTGATGCTCTGTAGTTGAAATGGTAATCTAACATTGACAATTCCCTATGGGAAAACTATTTTACTGTAGCTTTGTTTACTTGTTTATTGGATGGAGTGGCTTTATTGCTAGCTGTTCAGATTCATAGGTTACTGGTCTAAATAATTCCCTAGCCTAATGGCAGAGAGAAACTCTGAGGAGTTGGGCTTTGGGGAGATTACCTCAGCTGTGTATTAACTGCTCACAGTCATTCAATCAAAGCATAGCCAGTAAGCTCCATGAAATACACCCAGCACTCTTGCTCACCGTAAACCAGACTGCTTCAGCTTATCGTGGGTGCAGTGATTGCGTACATCTCAACGCCCAGTAACTCCAAGTTATCCGCTAAGAGTACTGGAGTAAAATGCTTTGCACAAAGAGATCTGTAGTTTGAAAGCAGTAACTCCAAGGACGGGGAGCATCAAATCCTGTCAAAGCAACAGGGCTGCTTCTTCGCTCACTTCAAGTTTCAGCAGGAGTAAATCAAGTCTTACAGCACTACGCTTCAAAATACAAATCAGAACTTTGGTGCACTGTCTTTTTGCTATGTCCTTGCACCTAGAATCGTAGAATGGCTTGCATTCGAAGGGACCTCAAAAGTCATCTAGTTCCAACCTCTTGCTCTGGGCAGGGTTGGCAACCACTAAATCAGGCACCAGATCAGGTTGCTCAGGGCCCTCTAACCTGGCCTTCATTGCTTCCAGGGATGAGGCACTCACGCCCCTGCTACTTTCACATAAGAACATCTTTTAGTCTGCTCTCTATCTGCATACCACATAACTGCTCTCCTCAAAGTAGGCAGGAACGTTCCATTGAAGAGCAATTGTTCCTAGTGTTTGTATTTAAGCTACAGCAGAAAAATAAACATAGTCAACAGCTCATCACACTTGCCCTGGCACCACTGAAGGTAAGTTAGAGCCACTGCCCCTGTTCTGGCAGGACATCCAGGCATCAATCTGTGGGTATCGCTTTCTTTCATGCACACATCCAGTCCTCCTTTCTGCTACTACTGCAGCATCATGGTGAATTTTTGCAGTCTTGCACTAGTACGAGGGAAGGAGAGGGAGAATTATCTTCAGACAACTCTACCCAATTTTATAAAATGTGTTTGTAGGAACCAGGAGCAGCATCCCTGAAACAGCAGGAAGGGCAAGGGAGAAGCAGATGCATATTCCCCAAACACTGGCTGCACTGCTGGCTGTATATGAACATAGCCAGCTGGAGCTTCTGTGGTATTTGAAAGGACAGTAAGCTCTGAAGAGTCTGAATGTTCACAGGGGAGCTTATCAGTTGTTGATGAGGCCCTGTCCAGCCCCACAGACAGCCAGTTTCCTTCTGCGCTGGGGCACTAGTTTGCTGTGGAGCCAGCAGAAAGGTGATAAGCTGCAGAGAAGATTTTTTAGGAGTCTTGCCTATCTTTCACACCAAGTGGCCAGAGCACATTTTCCACAGTTGCCACTTACAGATAGGCTGGCTGTACTCGGATAAGGCTGAGAAAGAAATAGGAAAATAGGTTCCAGTTACCTTCCTTTCACAGTCCCAGAGGAATCAGATGTTAGGTCTGACTTTTTTTCCCCTCTCTATTTAAATATATAAATCTCCCATGGCTTATAGCTGCACCAGACAAGGTAGCTCTGGAATCAGCTCCGAGCAAGAGACAGATTTCAGAGCAGCAATCAGCAATTCCCTGCCTGCAACTGCCAGGCAGGAAAAGGCTGCAAGTTCTGCCAGCTGATAGCGAGCACCTCACTAATCCAGGCTGCAAAACCCCTCAGAAAAAAAAATGCCTTCCTGCAAAGTTCACATTTTGCCAAGCTGAAAGCGACTCTTTTAGGGCTGGTTACCAAGTGACGCTGAGTGGGATGGGGTCACTGCTCCACTAGGACGTGAGGCCTGGCTTTGGGATAGAGCGGCCCCATTGCTTGTTCTCTGGGCTGTGCCTTCAGATCCCATGGGAAATGCAACAGGCGGTGACTGACGTTGGCGCTGGGGAGATAACACTGGGAATGCCACGGGGGCTCAGGCTGGTGTCTAAGGTTGCTGTATCTCCATCTGCAAGCCTTGTTCTGAATGTTTGACCCTCTTGCAATGGTTGGAAGTGTAGCTGTGTTATCCCTGTTGCACTTTTCCCAGGTTGCAATCATACTCTAGCAGGTTAAAACATTTCACCCTCAACTTCTGAGAGTGACGAGAATCACCTCAAGTTATCTGTATATATTTGTGTACTGAGCTGCCAATGGGATGCTGTCATTAGGACATAGCAATATGCAATAACCGCAAGTCTGACATCCTGTACTATTACCATGATTTTGCGTTAAGCAGGCAGAAAATGCTCCACAAACTGCAATATTGTGTTAACCCCTCTCCGCATTTAAGGGAGGCATCCTCCTTACTGTTTGCCTCCAAAGAGCTCCAAACAGATGAACAACTCAAGAGAAAAACAAAACTACATCATGCTGTAAGGATCCAGCTCAAAGGCAGAAACGTGCAATAATAACGAGTCCTGCATTTGAGTGCTGCCAGTATTCTGGGGGCAACGTGTTAACAAGGAAATGATTGAAAGGGAGAGAAAAGGATTTCAAAAGTTTTGTTCTTGATTCAAACTAACCCTGGAGTCCAGGCATGCATTTCCAAGTTGTTCACATCTCTGTTTCATGCGAATGTTAATACCTACCAATTCTTGGAAACATCAATCAAACATCAACAAGAAAACATCTCCCTGCAAGCAACTGCAGCTGCTTTGCCCAGCTGTTGCAGGGAAGTTGATGCAAGGACTGAATGACTCACACCACCACCTTTTCCCCTCCAATCTTCT
>PPHD01020943.1:0-13438 GCA_002909625.1 Bambusicola thoracicus | reverse complement strand
TTTTTGTTTTTGTTTTTGTTTTTGTTTTTTTTCTCTCAGGGGGCACATTCTTGGTGACACACTCATTTAGCAGCAAATTCAATTAAAAAAAAAGTTCTGATTTCTGCAATATGTAAACATACCTTCATCTCAAAGCAAATCCTGTTTCAGGAGAGTTTTTCAGGCATTAGTTCCATGGAATCATAGTTTTCATGCATGCTAACAGTCATACTTTAAGAAAACTTGCAGAGCTACATAGTAGCGCATCAATTGCTAAGCCAACAAAAACAAATAGCATTGTAGCTGATCACGCACAAATGCTGATTCTCAATGGATGTACATCATCTTTGGTTCATTAACCTCAGTGCAGCTAAATTGATTTTACACCAGCTCTAGATCTAACTTTAATATATGAATCTGCTTAGAAAAAAAGAAGAAACATTTATTGAGATATCAGAATTTGTAAGATCTTTTGTTGTGTGTTCACTGAGGCTCAGTCCTTCTGTAAGAAGCAGTTTGGCCTTTTTCTAAAATATTTCTGTTACTTCTTCACTCCCTAAAACCCTTCAGGAAAATAAATGCTCTTTACTTCTTTATCAGAGTTTCATGAACCTTTTTTAACTTTTCTTTAAAGGTCTTTTAGGGACAGTGAAAGTTGCTAGGCAAATAGTGCTGGAGACAGAGATGCTGTTCTGATATCAGGTCACTACATGCAGTGTGAGCTTACTCATCTAAATTGCCATTTCTGAAACCAACAGCCAAAAACTAAGGGAGAACATGCCATAAAATCTGGGCTGTGCATTTGAGTAAGGGGATAAGAGTTTGATGCTAGAAATAAATTTCCTGTTAGAAACCTCAGTGCCTTGCTTCAGCATTGAGTCTTTGTGGAAATACAGACTCTAGCACAAATCTCGTTGCTACTTCTGATGACAGAGACGCTATGGACACTCCAGGTTTTGAGGTTGTATAACTTGGCTCATCACCACTGAAATTAGACACTCACAGTGAGTTTTGTATTTTGTTTTGTTTTGTTTTGTTTTGTTTCTTTATAGTGATACACCATATAGGAATCCCAACAGGTAACTCCTTACAATGCCTTTTCTCCAGAAGCTGAACAGCTTTAAACTGTTGCCATAGTGTATCGGTGTAAATTAAAAATAAACAAATAAATAAACATTCCAAGAGAAACAATGAAAATAACATAAAACTAGCTCTGGAATGGAAAGTAGATCTTGATACTTAGCTGAAACTACAACAGCCCTCAAAACTGGGAACTGCTCAAAAAACAACACTGTGATGACTTGGACACATTTCAAAAGAAGTTGGCAAATGTATTATGCTATACTTCTCAAAAGTGTTTCTACTGTTTCCTGACCTTGGTTATATTATCAGTGAAGCAAACAGCCATATAAATTGTGGGGGAAATAATATACATATATTTCGTAATTAGTATTCTCAGGAAGAAATGAGACATTTAATTTTTTGAATCACAAATGGCAGATTCTGAAAGATTACTTCTGTGATCAGACACTGCCTTTAAAAGTAAGTCCTCCTGTTTGTTTTTGAAACATGATATTATTAGTGTTGATTTTGTACATGTGTATTGAATATATCAGTGTATATGCACATCAATGTCAATTTACATGTTGTTAGTAAAGTCAGGTCTAAGTTGCTTATAGGTATGAAATATGCTCACTGGAAACATTTAGATATTCATGTTCCATATTAATGGCCAAGGCAATACGTTGACACAGGTTTTTTTTTTTTTTTTTTTTTTTTTTTTTTTTTTGCTCATTCCAAAGAATTTAAATATCACAATTCATATCTGTATGCATTTTCTGCTTGTTCTTATTTACATGAAGTGGGTTTTAAGAGTTACTTGACTAACCGTTCAGACAGCAAATATTCATTTCTGTCTCTGGGTATGTCTAAAACTGAGATAAACTTGTTCAGGTCCAGGAACAGCCTTGCTAGCACAGCATAGTAACTGAGATGAAAAGCAAGATAATTGAGTGACATAGAACTACATACTAATCCTATCAGACAGTTTCTGCTAATCAAGCTCCCTTACTGTTCTTCACATATCTCATGCTGTATAATATTGCCAGAAGTGGACCTCAATTCCTTCTAGATTGACTAGAGCATGCATCTGGGGATGTCATGGGAGATCCCCTGTTGGACAAACAATACAGGACTGGGTGGCTCCTTCTGGACAGTCTAAAGACTCCCAAGGCAACAAGAACAAGCAGTGATGAACCCTGAGTGAGTCTGCTGTGGTCTCAGATATAAGAATTTTTCCAGTTAAAATAAAAAGAGAAAGGATGGGAGTCAACCAGCGGCTCACAAGGCACTGTTTATAAGTTAAGCTCTATGAGGGTTTTTTTCAATCCTAAGAAAGATTTACCTATATTACCATCCGTCTCAAGTATATGGATAGTGCCAGCTGATGAACAGAAAAGTATATGGACTCTTGCTGCAAACAATACTTTTTTTCTACTTTAATTTTCTGATTATTTATTATTGTACTTTTTTAGGAGTGGCATTAGCAGATGAGTCAGGAGTGTGATGAAGCCATATGGCCTTGTGATTATGTTGAAACTAAGGATAGCTACTCAAGGGATTACATGATCTTCTACTTCTGAGAATGAAGAATGTGCACTGTGAGCACTTTAGTGTCCTGGTCAGCTACATCACCCTTTGCAGCATCTGTGAAAATCAAGGAAAGGTTCAGTACTTTCCTCATGAGGATAAATCATGTAAGAGCATGAGGAAGAGCACAGGTAAACAGGATTGAACAGAGACTTTTCTCTGTTTCCATACCAATTTCCTAGCACTGAAGTTCAGATATATTAATATAAGATAATATTTCTTTAACCACAGCAGGTTGATTGAATGTGAAAAGTGCATATTGGTAGGCATTGAGTATAGAAGATAAGTGCAATTAAGTTATAACATATGAACAGTCTTACTAGAGAACACAGTAATATAAAATGTTAGAGTATGTCCAAAAACTAATCATGTCCTCTTCCACAATAGAAATACCTATAACACCATGCTAGGATGGTAGTAGCTCAAGTCTATCTGACAACAGTTTAAAGGATTTTTCTTTGGCTTTCATCTGACTAAACTTATCTGATGAAAAGTCTGTGTTCTGAAAAGAACTCAGCATTGTTAAGAAAGAACTTGGAGAAGAATCTGATCACAGAATCATAGAATAATCGTCTAATTTAACTGTCCACCTACCATCAGTATTTCTACATTAAACCACGTCCCTTCGTACGACATCTAAATATTTCTTGAACACCGCTAGGGCTGATGACTCAACCACCTCCCTGGGGAGCCCATTCCAGCGCCTGACCACTCTTTTGGAGAAGAATATTTTCCCATTATCCAACATGAACCTCCCTGGTAAAACTTGAGGCCATTCCCTCTAGCACCATTACTAGTTATGCTGGAGAAGAGGTTGGCCCCCATGTCACCACAACTTCCTTTCAGGTAGCTGTAGAGCTATAAGATCTCCCCTGAACTCCCTCTTCTCCAGACTAAACAATCCACATTTTCTTAGCCATTCCTCATAAGATTCGTGCTCTAGGTCTCTCCACGACCTTTGTTGCCCTTCTCTGGACAAGCTCTAGGGCCTCAGTGTCTTTCTGTTAGTGAGGGGTACAAAACTGAACACAGTACTCAAGGTGCTGCTTCACTAGAGCTGAGTACAGAGGAACAATCACTTTCCTACCCTTACTGGCAACACTATTTCTGATACAAGACAGGATGCCACTGACCTTGTCCACCTAGGCTTATGTTCAGCCAAGTGTTGACAAACACCCCCAGGTAATTTCTTCCACATATTCTTCCAGCCATCTCATATAGATTATGGTCAAGAATTTCTGACACATGCTTTTCTGTATTTATTTTGCTTTACATGTTAGTTTTACCTACTACTATGTTGACCTGCCACTTTATATAGTGAGCACACATTGATTTAGCCTGTTACCATACAAAACAGAGCACATCAGAAGATGCTTTCTTTAGCCTCTAATTTGTCTCAGTTGCAGAAATGCAAGTGCTAGACCTACAGTGGTAATCCTCCCCCCACATCACAGTCAGATTTGAACAAGAATGATGAGTCTTTCCTCCCTGAATCTGAGTCATTGCCATATAGTCTCCCCACCTACAGAGTGAAAAGCTGTTTGGGTGAGGTCTAGTCTTCTGTCATAATATATGGATTTTTCAAGTCCACAACTTTCAATTCTCTTTTGTATTTGCAACTCATCTTAGATTTTAGCACCCTACTTAGAGAAGGCAGAAATACAAGGCAGTAGGTTTACTGAGTCAGTGGTTTCCATTAGCACTGTATGCTTTGCTATTTACTTGTAATGGTGGAGTATGAATGGGAATTCGAACTACGCCCTGATTTCTCCATCTTCTTGGTAAGCTGAAGGAAAGAACTATGGAGAAGTTGTAGCTGTTAGAATGAGTGACTGAAATGCAGAACACCGAAAAAGGAAATGTAAACACTTGTTTTGTGGTATAAAAGCTATCTGTTTTGTGGTTGGTGTGCACTATAATGCATAGCACAGGCATAGTTAGTTTATTAGGATCAAATGAGGTCTAAAATATATATGGCTGAAGAAATTTGTGCATTCATGGGAACAAATGAAGCTTTAGCTTTTGATTTAAATTATTTTCAGATTTGGTTGACTTCTGTATGTTCAAGTTTTGATTTTTACTTTCTTTGGACAAAATATCTGTGTTGCTTTTTTTAAGCCTGATGAGTATGGACATCTTATTCTCTTTCCTACTTCATAAGGAATGAAGGAAAAACCCCAGCAAGAATTTTTTATCCTTCATTACCTTACGGCCCTGAGGAAATAATACTCTCCAAATATAAATTTCCACTCCACCTTTCACTTTCAGGATATTTGGAAATCCTGCTCTGGTGGCAATTTAGTAAGCCCAAGCATAGATCACAAAAGACTTTCAGTAGGAAGTCTTTGCTAAAATCATCTTATCTCATTGTCTGACACCAACATGAGATTCTTGAACAAAGAACTTATTAATGAATAATAACAAAAAAACACAACCAAAGTGATTCTATTTGATTCAACTCTAAGTGCCAAATCTTTTTCTCCCATGTTAGGATTCTAATCAATGAAAGTACTTATCTACACTGAAAGCCAAGAGGTTGTCACATGAATGCATTCACATTCATTTATGTATCAAGTGTATTACTGTATAAAATTACCAGTCAGCACAGACTAGAGCTATAAAGAAGATCAGTGCTCAGAAGCAACCTGGGAATTCAAGGTCCTCTCCTCCACAGCTTGAGCAGGGAGACCAGATGTTTTCAGCCTCTGATGTGAGTCAGGGGAAGCTCAGCAGCCCACCCTTTCAACAAGGTGAAGTCTCTGCAGCGGGGCCTTGAGAGTGAAAAGGAAGAATATGGAATAATCTTCTGTGGAAAAATGAGTGGGAGAGACTGCTTAATACAAGGACAAGTAGGCCAGTGTTGTTGGAAGTCTTTCAGCGTGAGCCACTTGGCTGTGCCTGTTAATGAATAAATAAATTGCTACTTTTCTTTTTAAAGGATGACTAACCAAACTGAGTGTCTAAAAACTACTTTAAATTTAAACTTTAATGAGTACTTTAAAAATGTATTTTTATGATACTAAAACTAATATATACATTTTTTAAGGAAAGAAAAAGATGATGTTCTTTATATTTATGCTGCCACTCATGCTTTGACTCTGATCACTTATCTGGATAATTAAGCAGTATCACTGAGGAACTGGATACCAGAAATCTGATATTAATCCGTCCCTCTTAATAGTAACGCAAAAGCCACTGGGGTGGAAAGCAGCCTAGCCTTCTTAATCCCCTTTTACCAACATTTCAGCATCAGCATATCTCATTTATTTTCAAAAGTGGTTCAAGACACACTATCAGTATTAAGTCTAATTTAGGCTTTAAATCAAAATATATTAAGAAATTCAAAAATAGTCAAGATTACAAAGATTTCTTGAGGGAATGATTCACAACCAGCTCATGTCCCTTTGACAGGAACAGGGGACGACTAAATGATTTTTGCATGTCTGCATCGCTTGAAGGTACAACACTTTCTTTTGAATTAAAAGGAAAAGGCAGGATTACAGTGGAGACCTTGAGATCCCACTGCCATACTTATCAGGTATATGTTGATGATACCTGAGTGACTTCTACAGACAGTAATTCATCTGCAGGTACTGAAGAGTCCAAGGATATTCTTCTCTTTCCCTTGAGTGCATATATGTCTGTTTGTGTGAACCTTGTTGCCCACTTCAGTGCCTGTCAGAGTATTTTTGTTTTTAATTTCCACACTGTTCTGCATCCCTCATTAGTCAGTGATGCTCCCAAACCCCCCTGTGCATTTTGAGGTATTTGGATTTGGACTCAGCATGCATTTAGATTGACACAAATCACACACAGCAGAAATAGTGGTGGATAATTGACAAAATAGGAAAGCAGCACCCTTCTCTTCCTCCCTAATGCAGGATCCAGAGAAACTGACGCACACCCAGACTGAAGATTATACTCAGATTGTTACTAGGAGTGCATGTTAAACACATCCCTGGATGTGTTTTAAGAGCCGTTTGGACGTGATGCTCAGGGACATGATTTAGCAGAGGGTAGCAGAGGGTAGTTAGAGTTAGGGTACTATGGTAAGGCTGCGGTTGGACTTGATGATCCTTGAGGTCCCTTCCAACCTGAGTAATTCTATGATTCTATGATTCTATGTTGCCAGCTCTATGGCGTGAGTCTGTGCTCAGATCTTACCTTGCAATGTGAAGTATGTCTGACCTTCTGTGGTAACCTCCTCACCTCAGCTGCAGTCTCAAGTGGCTGGATTTGGTGCTAAGCACTTTGCTTTTTGAATCCTACCGTCTACGGGTGCCAATGTTGCCTGTGATACTTTTTTGACTGAAGCTTGTGCACTCTTTAGTATCATTCCACTGTATTAGTTATTGCCAGCATTCACTAGTGCATACTGAACCTACCATACTTTGGCTTCTGACAGAAAGATTAAAACTATTATGACAAAAGTAACAGAAATCAGGTTGTTTAGCCATCTAATTTACTCTCGAATTGAAGCCTATGAGTTGGAAAGACATAAGAGTTCACAGACCTTACTTAATACTCATAAAGTTTTCAAAGAGGGTATAATGGTGACAGAGGCCATGTGAAGTTATAGTAAGTGTGAGGCATTTCACCTAGTATTCATGGCTTTTCCATCAGAGACAGACAAACACTAAAACCCAAGAACCTTTTGGAGACTGCTGTTTTCCCATATATATATTTTTTAAGTGTTAGTGCCACCAAGCACTGTAGAGATATGGGAACTATCACTTTATAAAATAATTAGCCTGCTATTTCAAGTATAACAAATGGCAGCATGTAGGCAGAAAAGTGAGGTGTTGCCTTTACCTTCCTCTTCAATTTTGAATTTGTACAAAAACAGGAAAATATTTTTACGAGGTAGGCCAGTAGTGCCACAGGAATTGAATTAGATCATCTTCAATTAATATGTCAGAATATAAGAAATGATGAAAATATGTATAATTAAATTCTTGAACTAAAAACAGTATTGTAAATTGTGACTAAAATAGAACAGAACAGCAGGTTTTTTGTTGTTGTTGTTGTTTCTTTTCTTTTCCCCTGTATTTTTATTTTAATTTAAAATTGTAGGTTCTGGTATCATTGCATTGTATTGTGATTAGCTATTATATGCTAGGCTAACATGGGTAACCCCCAAAATTACAAACTATTTGTGAAGATGAATAGAATTTTCCCAGTTCCATGAGTACAGTGTTACTATCACTGTGTTAGTAGCACTAGTAGCTTGGCACTGTGGTAACTCAGATAAATAACCACGATCTGCCTCGGACAGATGCTTGAAAGACCAAATATTTTATATAACTTAAACACCTATTTTTATCTGAAAGCTTCAATTTTCAAAATCAGTGAATGATTATGACTTTTCCTGTTTTCCAGGACCCCAAACCAGACACAAGCTGGTTTTATTATCTAATTTTCAGTGTTTATAGAAGATGCAACTTCATTTAAAAGGTCTGAATGCCTCTTTTCCTTCCCTGTCATTCATGAGATCAATCAAACAGGTCAGCTTGAATGTGTGCAGCAAGTAACAGCATAGATTATTTTACATTGGTCATTCTTGCTCTGATAATCTTTTCTTTTTGTGTGTGTTCTGTAAATTTTGTATTTGAAGGAAGAATATTTTGGATTGAAAATTTATTTTGTCTCTTCTTTAGTGAGGAACTTAACTTTTAAACTGTGGTGTAGAATAACAGTGATGCAAAAAGACACAATTTAATTAGTTTTTACATAGAAGAGGATTTATAAAATTCCATCCATACCGTTAAATCATGCTAAATGATTATTCTGTTATTCAGAATACTGATTATATCGTAGACACTTCGCTTATTATTTGTTTTATCAAAAATCATCACCTTATATCTCACCCCTCTTTCTCAGATCCTCACAGATTTCAAGAACCTGAACCCAGCGTGAACACCAGAATGATAAGGGGAAACATTCAGATGCTTTCAATGGCAAAAGAAAATTCATAAACTGCTTATAATGAAGAAGTGATTGTTGGAAATTGAGTTTTCTGTTCTTGTACTTTACTGGCATTCAGCTCTTCAAAGCGATAGCAAATATTCTATTGGTTAACATTTAACCCAAACTAATAGGTCCAATCTCACATTCTCAAATAAATCATAATGTCTTTTCAATTAGTTTGCACTTTCACTGGCTGCTGTCCTGAATAATTAGGAAAACAATTCACATTTCACTAGGAGATGATATGAAGTGTTATTCCTGTGATAATTAGCGAGCTGTAGTTCAGTTTCCCTGGCTCCCACCAGGTCATCAGGGCACAAAAGAGGACACCATGAGAGCATTAATGAGCTCTCATTGAAGATGTTAAAAAGCTTGTATTGATCTGTTTGTCCAAGAAGGAGATATTTAAGCCTTTCTGCTGAGGGCAGGAGAGACAGAGATTCATATCACAAAGCCTTTTATCCAACCCCTTCTGTTTCTGGCTTCAATATTGCCCAGTCTCAGCATGTCTGGTTCTAGAGGTCATACTTTTAAACTTTCACAACATTTTTTTTTTCTTTTCCCCTTTCTTCTTTCTGTTTAAAAAAAAAAAAAAAAAAAAAGGAAAGAAAGAAAAAAGGGTAATATACAGTGTACACTTAACCTTTACTACAGGGATCCCTTTACACAGCTCGCTGTTTCTGAGAACAGGCTTCAGTGCAGTAAGATTTCCGTTCTCACTCTATCCTGCTCACATTCATCTCAATTAAATTTAGAGTGTCCAGACAATACAAGGACCAACTCAGTGCAAATTTTTGCTCATAGTTTGGAAGCACATCCAACAAAATCACTTTTTTGGATGTTCAATCAGACTTTTCTCTCTATTGTCACTGCCTTTTTTTGTGAACTCCTGGACTTACTATTTCTAGCTGGAAGTAGAAGTGAAAGAAGTAAGTGCAAGGCTGCAAAATCACCATTTCTTGTGGTATTCTCACATGAGATTTCTCACTGCAGGAAAGGGAGGGAAATCCTGTCTTGCTTTCAATACTCTGCATTGTTATGATATATTGCAGCTGTAAACTTGTTCTGGGTGCACTTACCTACTCACCAGTTTTGTCTGCTATCTTTTAAGTGCCACAGTGAACTATCAGTGAGGATTCCCAACCTGCCTGCGAAAGAGTTTGGGATGAATTTTCATTTAACTGTAAAAACTGTGGTTTTTTTGGTTTTGTTTTGTTTTTGTTTTTTGTTTGTTTGTTTTTACTGTTGTTTGTAAGTATTATCATCTTTCTTACTTGAGCTAGCTATTGTCTCATTCAGCAAGACTATCTCTCTTTTCACAGTATCTCATTCACATTCAACTCTGTAGGAAAAATTCAGCAAAGTCCATTTGTGTGTATCTGTTGTAAATGGCCAAAGAAGTAATACTCTGGGACCTCTAGATGAACGCAGGCTCTTCAGTACACATCTTTGTTTTTTCATGGTCTGCCTCACCTGCCACAGCAAGCTGATAGATGAACCTCACAACCAACATCAGGAATTCTGCAGCCTGCTTCTACTTACCTTGGATCAACTCGGGATTGTCAGTTTCAGATGAAAATAAACATCTGTATTGCTACATCAACTTCACTAATTTGGGAAGTAGTATTTATTAGTACATGAGAACTGGTTATGTTCATAAGGGAAGCGGCCACATCATGATGTCTGAGACAGAGGCAATGGGGGGAGGAAAAGAAATGTTTGGACCAAACCATGTCTACAGTCTGATCTGACAATGATTTGAAAGTTCAGTGACTGACAGCCTTGATCTTATGATCACATTTTGTTGATATGTTCATCTTAAATACTTAATGAAAGAAGTCTAATATCTATATTCTGGCAAAAATCTTCACTTATAACATTAGGAATTCTGTTCTGGTTTTCTGGAAACAACTACTTTGGTGATACTAACCAGGAACCCATCTGTTAAACCAGAAAGATCAGTTTGAAAATCCAAAGGACTAAGTCAGTTCGCTCCATTGAGCTAGTTTTCCAAAAATTTCTTTCCAGACTGCTATGAGGAGAGTGAGGTAACATGAAGGCTGCACATGATATATAAATGTTCACTGCCACATTTAATGTGAGGTTTCTGAAAATAGATTTTGTATCCTCTCATGTCTGGAGAATGAATGCACACACAAATTATTCTTGCTGTGATTTGATGCAGTAATCTCCAGTTTGGGAACTGAGCTGGCGAAAGAGGTCATATGCATCCTTCCACTTGTGACCGTTTAATAAAGATGTGAGGGAACGATTCATGAACAAGTAAAATTGGACATGGGTAGCAAATAGTGACCCTCGGTGAGTGACAACTGAGGTTATGTAGATGAATATTAAACATGAAGAGTCTGAATTATTCATGGAAGGTTCAAGGTAAAAGGGTTAACCTGATAACACCCTCATAGTGACACCTTGCTCAGGGAAGAAACCCTAGCTCTGTACTTCTCCAGCTGAGAGTTCCTGAGTGCACAAAGCAAAGTACTGGTAAGCCCCCTCATTCCTGCTGTGGGGACACTTTCTGAGTGCTGGTGACTGCCACGGTCTGTGGATCTGTAGTAATGTACATCCTTTGGAATGATGTGAGGCAGGCTGGGAAAAGGTTTATAGAGACTAATAGACTCATTGGTCCCCTAGATGCGACTCACATGCCTAGCATGTCCTTTGTCTGAAATGAAGAGCTTCCCTTATTGTCCATTGTCTTATTCCATCTACCATACTCTGTGATCAGAGGGACAAAAAATGGTTTCCTACAGTTGCTGCTCTCTCCAAGCTGCTCCTAGGACAGCATGCATAGAAGGACATATGCCATGAGTCCCCATGAGTTATGGTGAGGGCCCTTGGAAACAAACCAGGCAGTGAGATGAATGTGTGAGAACTCAAGAAAGGATCTGTGGAAATGAGTACAGAAATATCAATACTGGAACATTATGAAGTAACTGGCAACCTTGCCGTGGTTGCAGTGACAGAACCTTAACCAGTGAGTCAAAGTAAGAGCATAAGGGACACAGCTGTGATATGAGGTTGGGGTTTGGGAAGCAACTAGGAAGTTCCTCCTTACCCTTCTGCTTTGTATGCTAGAAATGACTTCTTCCCAGAAGGTCTAAGCAAAGAAATTGTGGGAGAACGATACAGACGATCACGTTTTGGCCATTTGGACTGATATTGGAACAAGACTCTCCACATATAAACAACTCAATGTGTTATGAAACATTGGAATGGCCACCTAAATTGGAAGTACCTTAGGCATGGAATTGGCTAAAACTGGCTAAAATCACATTCCTCATATCTGCCTCATGTTACTTCTATCCACATCAAACACTTGTGTCTGCATTCTTAATATGGCCCTTAAACCTGATCCCACTGTCCAGGAACTGAAATGAGTACATATTGCTCTTAGGAAAAGAAGATTAGATGCTTTGGTAAAACACTCTGGAAGTATTAAAAAATTCGTATTGAATTAGGTACTGTGGAGCCCAACTCTTATCAACATATGATTGTTTTTTGGGGAAATAAAATTTGATGCGGAAATGTAGAAAGGAGAGAAAGAAACAGTGTAGAAGAACAGGAGAACTGGAAGGAAGACAAGGGAGAACAGAGAAAGAGTAGTTGGTAGTGAGTATCTCTTTCAGAGGAAAGAAAGTTTAAATGGAAGTTACTGCTGCAAGAAAAAGGGTTTATTCAACATGATTAAATAAATATCAACATAGATTTCTTCATAATCTACAACACCATTTGTAGAAATAAGAGAACAATTTTGTGATGAGCAAAGTGACTCTGGGAAGATTAACGGCTCTGTAGTCTATATCTGAAGACTTTACAATGTCAAATTATTTTAATTGTAACAACCAAATTTAATCAGACCTGCACACAATTTTACAGTTAGCCTTCAGATATCTACTGTTTTTTCCAGATTGCCTAGATAGCCAGTAGGTTGTGCCTTTGTGTAAGGTCACATATCTACCTTGATAAAGCATGAAGCTGAGCCAAATACAGACTGCTTCTTAATAAAAGCACCCTCACAGATTTCCTATAGATTAAACATATGTATTTTTACTAAAGCCTTTTAGTGATTCACCTTAACTCTCTGAACAAGGCCTTAGCAAGAAGAGAGGAGAATCTAAACTGACGCCAAGGACTGAAGTATACTACTCTAGTTCTAGGTACTGCAAATATTAACATTAATCTGTTGACTGGTAACCATAGTCTTTTCCCTTTTCTTGATAGGTATCGTTTTAACAGCTCTTTTACTACCTCTGCTTAAAAAAGACATTCATTTTCATCACAGTTTTAAACTCCATATTCAAACAATGAGAACTGATCAAAAGTACATTCCTGTTAAGTGGGGAAAGTCAGACATATCTGACAGCTCTGCTGGGAAATGAGTGGTCCTTCCCAAGTTACTGTGGTCAGATATTACCAACTGCTTCCTTTATTAGTCTTGGAAAATATAGTTCTTGTTCTAATAGGAATGGAGAAAAAAATAATAAGGATAGTGAAAGAAATGAAAAATAAAACAAATTTGAGCTACACTGTAAGAAGATAGATAGTGAAAACATGCTTATATATTATATAATATGAGTGTTAACTGGTTGATACAGAGAAAGACACTGACCTTGGACATGCACTGTGCAAAAGTTAATCAGACTTAGCTGATCCTTTGCCCACCAAAACCAATATTTTCAGATTTCTTCAGTGGGATTTAGATTTGTCCCAGAGTCTAAGTTTGGTCCCATTGAAAAGCACAGGTTCAGATCTACACTGCTGAATCAGTTTCAAATCTTCTATCACAGTTATTTATTTAAAAAAAAAAAAAAAAAAAAAAAAA
>PPHD01020942.1:0-13438 GCA_002909625.1 Bambusicola thoracicus | reverse complement strand
GGCATCAGTATAAGTTATTACTTAACTTGTCATTATTGTAGTCAAAATTTCCTTTGAAATCATTTACTGCTCTATGAGATTTTTAACTGTGCTAATTAATATGATTATTAGTTACTTCCTAGTAATTAAATATCTAGGATGACTTTTGGGATCTTTTGCCTTTGTCCATTAATCTGTCATTTACTATAATAATATCCAAGATGTCAGTATAAATTCAACTTTTATAGACTCACTATTATAAGACGTGCCAGAGCCATTCCAATCTTTAGGATACGCAGTGGAAAATATCCTAACTCCTGTGATCCAGATCTGCTCACCAGATGTATGGGAATCCTTTTCTTTTTCAGGGCTGTAGGATTTTTAATTGATTGTTCATCTTCTATTGTTTACATCTACATTGGCAAATATAGTTCTTTTAATGAGCAATAGATAGAAGTGTATGGGTGACTTTCAGAGTAATGGTCACTGCTTTGCTTCTTTCTGAACTCATTGGGATTCAGCTGTTCACCTCTCCAGCCTGATGCAGTGGGGCAAAATGAGTGCACTGCACATAGCAGGCTGATGCCAGAATAGAAGTGAAGATGGAGCCAGCTGCTCCGTCACCAAGTCTGACCAACAGAACTCCCAGAACTACAGAGATGGTGTGTTACAGCGTTATGTAACTCCTCATACACAGAAATCAGAAGGAAATGTGTCAAGATGAATTTACTTTAAGAGGACACATTTTTCAGAGTTGATTGCCCTGCTTACTGATAAAAACTACTTCATTTAGACTGCCAAGAAGCCTAACTTCTAAATGAAGTGAAATGCCATTTACATTGAGCCTGTAGAAGTCTGAGTTTGCTATGTTTCCCTTCCAGAGGTCACGTGCCCCTAGGTTTTAGAAGCAAATAAATGCTCCATAGTATTTCAGTGGTGTTATCTCACTACTGTGAAGCTTATTGTTTCATAGTAATACTGGAAAGCTTTGCACCCATTTGAACTTCTCTGTTCAAGAAAAACTAAAGTAACCATATCTTACAATTAAAGATATATCATCAAGGTTGATTGCTTGCACTTTTTTCAAGGAATGCACATCTAATGGAAAGTGGAAGTTTATTTAGTTGTAGTATTTATGTTTTTAATTAAAAAAGTCTGATCTGTGTAGAGTTCACAAGTAGCAATGTAATTGCCAGCCCATGGAAGTACTTGCGAATAGATTTCAGAGTATAAGGCTCGTATTGGATTTAATGAGTAGTTGCATTTAATTTCATCTTTTCCAATGCATAACTTCAGTTTGCTGCAGTACAATAACCTGTTTCTGTGTAGCTCACTTCAATGTTAGACTTTTGCTGTCTGTGATATGGCATTGAGCATTCCCTGTTGGCTGAAAGCTGCTTCGGACAGCTTGGGGCAACCTGAGGTGGTGCTGAAGCCAGAGGAGACTGCAACAGAGGAGAGATGGAGATCCGTCCCTGGTGTGCAGGGAGATGTGCCCTATCTAAAGGAGAAAGAAGTTAATGTATCACTTGTATTATGAAGCTGAATTTGTCTGAGGACCTCCAGTTTGTTCTGGAGAAGGCTGATGGTGGATGTCCCTTCTGCAAAGCAGAAGTAGCTGTAATGTCACCCCACCTCTCACATGCTTTTCAGACATGGAGAGGTTCTCTGGGAGAAAGACCTGTATCTGGGAGCTGAAGGAGATGATCTTCCAACCCCTACAGTTCTGTGTGTGATCTAAGCTTCTGTAACTATGCAGTACACAGTAATAAAATGGATGTTGTTGAGCATTCCAATAGTTGCATGCTGCCAATATTGACTAAAGCCAAGATCTAGATCTTATTGAAACATCTGGCAGAAGAGATTTTTTTTTCCAACCTGGAATTGGATTGATAATCTAGACTGGAAATTCTTGCACAAATGGACAAGCTCTATAAAATCTCTGGCTGTGCATTTTCTATTATTTTTTTTTTCTGATGAGTATTTTATTGGGCAATAATAGTTCAAATTTCAGATCTTTTATTAAAGAGTGAAGAACTGACCGAATGCCAGCAACGACTGAATCACTAATATTTGAGGCCATCTGTTGGAGAAGTCAGATCACTCAAAACTGAACATTGTACTCCCTTTGTAGAGATAATTTTCATCTAGATCTTAACACAGAAAAGCTAAGAATCTCAGTCCAGATATGCAGTGTTGTCAGATTAAACAACAGTGCATGTTGTACTCTTGGTCTATTTTAAGACTTAAATGAAAACCGTGCTTTGAAAAATTGTTTTTGAACTGTAATACAATTGCAGATATATTTGTCTTGCAGTGTTGAGCTCCTGATTTTATTTATTCAAGTGAAATACATTTACATTTTCAAATCTAATTATGCATAGGGAGATCTGTTCCTCAGCTATATTGAAACGATTCAGGAAGAGGTTGCTGCAGGGTCTTTATCTTTTGTGGGCCGTCCTTGAACTGCTTCTGGAGAAATAATATGAGTGGGCAAAGCTATGTTAACATTTGCTTGCCTGTTGCTAATAGGAAGCGGTGCACCACGCGGGTCTCAGAACTGTTCAGTTGAAATAGTTCTGCCTAGTTAAAAATTCCTTTATGAATAATAAATCACAGAGATAATGGTTTTTATGACCAGCCCATAAAACGTACTGTGTTGTTGATTCTTTATAGGTATGAAAATCCTACAGTCGTGTTGTAGACCTCTGCTTTAGGTTTCTCTGCTTGTTTTAAGTGGGCTTTAAAAACAGAGGCTTATTTTGTAGTTCTGTTGTCTCATTCAGTGAAAAAATAATAATTAATCAAGATACAGATGAACTTCAGTTGAATGGGAAATGGCAGAGGTGTATGAGCACTTATACTGAGAAGTGGATATGAAACGAGCTTAGTAATGTCAATGATGAGAAACGTGTTACTTCATGAAACTGCTTAATAAAGTTATGTAGAAATAATGCTAAAATAGTGTTCCACATCTTTGTAGACTAAGTCAACTAAGAGATGGCAGAACAGGTCAGTATTTCTTTTGTGGAGGCAAAGCTGGATGCCCATCAGCTTTCAGTTGGAAAGTAGTTGAATGTGTTTGTGAGCTTCCTTCATGTTGCTTTCAGTTATGGATACTGTGTTACTGACCTCTTAACTGCAGATGAGAAAGTTAGTGAGGTAGTCTGTTCAATGCTACTGTATAAAATACCTTTAAAAACATACTGTGCCTCTCCCATAGGAGATGGAAAGAGAATTCAACTTTTGGTATATTGCTGCCCTTGACACTGTAGGACTTACTGACAGGTTTGTATCATTTCTTCTTCCTTTTAGCAGGTAAAAACAAAACATGCCAGTGAGCAACTTTGAAGACTCAGCCTCTGCTCTGATGGTTTTATGTTCTAAGGTTCCTTCGTGACTCAGGAGATCTGCTGGAGGGCCTTTTAGCATTGCTGCAGTTCTGACTGTACAGCAGATGCAGTTTAGTGAAGCTGCCGTAGCCTCCTTCAGATGTAGGTGCCCCTAACATTGCTCCTCTTATCTGGTATCTGTTGACCTCGGAGGTATTTATGAGTGGCTCCGGTTAGTTTGGTCCAAGTGGCAGTTTTTAGAAGTTGGGGATAGACAATGGAGAGGTCTCTGTAAAAGGGTTGTAGCTGTTCTTCCCTGCATGAAGTTGTAAGATATTTCTTTCCTTCTTTCTGTAAAGCGTCACAGTTAATTACTGTACAGACTGGAGAGGAAAAAGCTTATTTCTTAGTGAAGTGTAGCACTGGTGTGAATTTCAGAAGGAATATTGGGATTGCCAATCTCCTCTTGCTGAGGACAAAAGTATATCATCTGGATGTTTCAGTTTTGAAACCCAAGTATGTTAGTGGAGGTGCTAAGTGCAGATAAGGCAGTTGGTGTCCAGTTCTGCATCACATCCAGACAGGCTCCCTTATGTGAATGGGGAACCAGAGTTTCACCCAGTTCTTACCACTTGTAATACAAACAGACGTTGACCCTCTTGCTTTCCTTGGAGAGCTGAATTCTTCCCACAGGCAATCTGCTGGGCTTTGGAGTAGGTAGCTAAAAGCTGTGAAGGAGCAAGGAGCAGTAAGCAATAGTCTATGGAGAGTTCAGGAATCACCCTGGTGTATGGCAAACAGGAATACAGGTATTGAACCAGAGACATTATCACGTTACAAAGGAGAAATGAAATAAAGATCTTACCTGTGTCCTGGGCTCGCGGAAGGGCTCCAAGAGGAGTGATTTCCAGATAGAGATCCTTCCTCCTTGGGAGTCAGCCCTTAAATGGGGTCTCTGTGGGGGTGCAGCCAGGCCCCACCTCTTCCGGTCACTCAGGTGAAACTGCATTCACCTGTGCCGCTGTAGCTGACTCAGCTCTCGCCTCAGGTGGTCAATCAGAGGTTCAGGCCGTGATTCAACAGTTCCATACACCCTGGAGAGGAAGCTGTAATTGGATGAGAGAGGACAGCAAAATAGGGAAGCCCAGCTCCAAGATGTGAGGGAATCATTATTCCAAAGACAAAAGAGAAGGTGGAGTTGCTATTTGCTGGCAGGAGTGGAAGAGGAGTTGCAGGGCATGGAACCTTGTGGTACCAGCAGTACAGCCCTACATGCTCTGTGCTGAGATGAATATTTCAGCTCCTAAAATTTTCTCTTTCACCTTCCTCCGGTAAGGTGAATACGTTTTCTGCATTTACTCTGTAGAAAATGTTGATCGTATAAACATAGATGCTTAGAGAGGTTACAGATAGAAGGTTATAGCTGAAGAAAAAGGGTGATTTCAAACTTGTTTGGTCACCAACTTCATTTTTTTTCCCCCCCTCGGTGCGTTTTGTGATAATTTTCAGCAGTTTGAATATTTAAGTTCCATATCATAATACTCTTAACTATAGAAGAAAGCAGGTAGAGATAACAAGAAGTGATTGACTTTAAGGACTATGTTGAGCCTGAAATAAGGAAAATAAATATGGGATGCAAGGTTTTCCCTGTTGTGAAGGCAATGAAAGCAGTTTCCCAGAGCAGTGTTTTGCATGGTGGTCCCTGTAGGTCAGACTTTGACTGTCAGAGCACCATTTATGAGAGGTGTTTTTGGAGTAGTTGGCCCACAGAAGGTCTACAAACAAGTTAGACTGGAGGTAACCAGAAGTAGCACTCTGAGACTTTCCTGGAAGAAATCTGTTATTTTTAATCCTGGATGCAATGCTGTAGAACTCTATTTTTTCTCTGTTATCCTTTTCCTGATCCCAGCCATCTATCAGTTATTTCACACTACTGGAGGAGGAGCTCGTAGTACACAAGAAATCAATGGGCAATTCATCTAATTTATCTGACTTTTTTTTCTAGGCAGACTTTTTAAAAGAAGTTGGCATTATGGCAGAATGTGCCTTGGAAAGAACTACAGGGTACTGCTGGCCTGGTGACAGATGGCCTTGTCGCATCCTCAAGGCAATGCGCATCCAGCTTCTCTGACAAGAATAAGACACTGAAGTGGTTTGAGGTTTTCTTGAAGCAGCACATCCAGAGTGCAGTGTCACAGTATGCCACCACAGTGATACAGTATGCCACCAGAGCTCTGTTACAAGGAGTTATTTTTATTTCCACTATAATCATCTGCCTGATAACCGGTTAAAGTGTTTGATGTTTGAACTAATGGCAGTGTTACTTGTCTTTTCTCACATCTGGGGTTTAATCCAGAATGTTTGAGCATACTTCTTGAGAAATGCAAGTTATTTAGTCTGTGTCTAGCTTTCAGCCTCTTTACATCTTTGCTCAACACTCTACTTAGTACGTGAGAGAATATTATGGTTTTGACTTTGTCCTCAAGGCATAAAATGCTCTGAACTCAAGACAGTCTGAAATTTCTGGATGAGGCCTCTCCTTCAGCAGCAGGAGCATTCTAATTAAGCAAGGAGAGTTGATCTGCAAGTTAATAGGGGTTGGAAATTTTATTTTCTAGTGTAGCATAGGATTGAAATGAACTTCCATTAAACATCATTATGGTCTTTCCTTTCTAGACCAGCTGCCAAGTGCACTTCCTGTAGCAAGATAGAAAAGAACATACATGTTCAAATGAAGAAACTAAAAATTTCCAGATAGGAGAAGGGGATAAATTGTGCAAGTTAGTAGTTATAGCAATTGGTACAGAAATACAGTGAGGTACTCTGACAGATGTAGTTGCACTAAAGCCTTTTTGGAATAAAGCACGGTAGCTTGTTGCATTTAGACTAATTTACTGTGCCATATTTTGGTATACATAATGTAGGAATCTTGGATCCTGATGTGCACATGAGGAAGCTTTCTGAGATTAGCATCTTCCTAATACAGTGCACAAAAATGTAATCTGTTCATCCACTTCTGCAGATACCAGAACTGTTTTACAGTAAAAATAAAGCAGTTTTGCATTGAAGTCAATCTCGAAGCACAAGCAAGTTGCTGCTCTGCAGCATTTGGCAGCTCTCAAATATGACTTTTGAATGTAGAGTTAAGTAACACAGCTCCTACGTTTTTAAGGTCTTCTTTCTGTAGAGAGACTGTGTCTTGCAACTGTGTGTGGACAGAAGAGGGGAATTAAAACCCTGTACCTCCCGTTTCTCTGGGAAGAACATTCTGGATATTCTTTTAGCGAAGTAGCCTTTCCTGACTCTGCTGTTCTCCTCCGCCTTCCCAGTGATGAATAAAAGAGGGAGCAGATGAGCATAAATGTTGAACATAGACAAAATGTAATTAATCAGGAAAATTAGTAGAGTATGCTAGCATTGGTTACAATATATTAGTGTTGCATACAATTGTCTGTCAGTCTCAGATGCATGAGGCTATCTAATTGCACTTCTCATTTTTTGTTTCCCCTGACTTAATTGCTTAAAGGATACCAGGTCATAGCCACTAACATTAATCTTCTACATAAGCAATTCCTGTAATTGCGATAGGAGATTGCTTATGGAATTTAGCAAGGTGTGAAAATACTCTGTTACTGTGATTGAGGTGGGAGTGTAGCTAGCTGGAAATTCCTTAATGAAATGTCATGTCATGAGATGCTGATTGACGGCAAAATGTATGGAAAGGAATTACCAATTAAATAATTTCTTTAGTTGGGTGTGGAAGTTCTGACTGCAGGGAGCCCTTTAGGCTAGGTAACCATTTCTTGATGATGAGAAAGCCTTATTGGGATGTAATCTGGTAGAAGTATTTCTAGGTATTTGTGTGGAGTTTAGTAGGTCTTGGTTCTTTTGCCAAGTAGGGGAACTAGGAATTTTCTTATAGCTATACCTTTGACAATTGCAACCTGATTCTGATCTCCAAAATATGCATGTGTTTTCCAATAGGACTGTAGGGTAAGGTGCAAAGTTTGTGAAATATAACTTAATTCAAAAAGAGTAAAATTGAAGCTGTCAGTTATTTAGCCTCTTATTTTGGACGTTGAGGGACATGGTTTAGTGAGAAGTGGTGCTGGGTGGATGGTTGGACTGGGTGATCCTGTGGGTCTTTTCCAACTTGATGATTCTATGATTCTATTTTGCCTTATCACTAAATTCTTCATTGCTTAGTAATGAGGAAGGATGCTTTTCCAATACCTAGTATTAAACTTGAAAAACATTTATATTAATTCTTAATTTATCCGTACCTGCTTGTTAAAGAGACTGAGCTTTTTGCCACTATAGATTGCTGAAAGATTTATGCAGTCGTTGTGTAGCTGTACTGATACCAGAAGTGTTGAAGAAATGTAGAGAAGCTACTGGTAAGAGTTATTACTGATCTTGTAGAACTTTCTCAATTCGGTATTTTCTTATTGCCAATTCATGGGAGATGTAAACGCACTTGATAGTTGCCATCTTATTATTTTTAGTGCCTTCCCATTAAACTGAGAGAAGGCAGCAGTCCAATATTTGGACTAATAAAAAAGAAACGTGCATTATGTATCCTTATGCACAATGTTTAAGAAAAAACAAAAACCAAAAACATTTGTACTACTTATGTGCTACTACAACCGTACAACTAAAACTACAGCTGTAGTTTTACCAGGAAACCTCAGTAAGCAATAGTTCACACAGACAGGTTTTTTCTAACCTGTTAACTTCTCACCTGTCTGAACAATGCTTTGCACGAAGGATGTCAGCTGTATCTGATGTAGTGCTGTACAAGTGTGCACCTTGAAAATGCAAGATGTTACCTCTTTATATGAAAAACTTTGCACTGTAAAGTTTGTAAAGGGGATAAAAAGGCCTCCTGTTGTGATAGTATTATGGATGCTATTGCCGCAGGCCAGTGGTATGGGTAAATTAAAACGTGGCCCGTGCTGTACATGAATTGTATGTAGTGAGTAAAAACACAATTATTTCACTCGAGTTATTGCTAGATGTGAAAAGCAATTCTGAAGAACTGAGGTGTAGTAGTAGTCTGTAAATATTACTCAAACGCTTTGTTGTTCAAGTGGAACGAAAAGTATCTTAGAAATGGTCTTCCCCCACAGAGAGCGTGTTTTGTCAGAGGCACGTGCACACCTGGCTATTGCTGTGCCAAATCCAGCATTCCAACCTTTTTGGCAGGGGAAAAAACAGAACAGGTCCCACGGTTGGTCTTATGAGCGGACCTGGCCTCAGCTAACTTCCTGTCCTTAATGTCTTTTGGCATGATTTCCTACCCGCCTGCAGAATCTTTCCTTCTTTCCAATCTCTTCCACTGAACAGATGTGTTGCTTAAATCACCAGTTTTAATCTGCAAAGCACGGGGCTGTGGATGTCTGTGGGCTGCTGCTACCAGGTGATCTGTGTTGGTGTCACGTGTGGAACATACACGCAATCCGTGTGCCTGCCGTTGTGATGTGGGATTATGTCTGTTTTAGAGGGAAAAAATGAAGGCTCAATAAATCAATACAAGGTTAAAAGTAATCTTTTGTCCCTGCTGGTTCCAATCCTTTCTAGCAACGGAGATCCATGAAATGCAACAGTAATTGTTTCCCTTCCCAGAGAATTCATTAGCGGAGGCATTAGCCTTTTTATTGCCATGAGCAGGGGCTGCTTCTTCACGTCCTGTTATGCTTTCTCAGGTGTGTTAAAACATCGAATGTTTTTAATAATTTGGAGTTTCTTATTCCAATCACAGAAATGTTATGTTTTGAGTTATTTTCTGTAGTGGCCATTCAGCTTCTCCGCTGCTGTCTTTCACAATCGCTGTGGTTTTATTTAGCTCATTTACACGGTTCCTGTCCGGCTCTTTCATCCCTCTTAACAAAAGGGAGGGAGTTTTTCAGCTCTTCAGTCTGTGCAGAGAAATTGAGAAGAGATTGATCTTCTTTCAATGTAATTTTCTTTCATTTCAGACTTCAAAAAATATAGAAGCGATTACTGTAACGCCGATCTAACAACCCTCTTATTTGACATTTTTTAATGGTTTTCATCTGGGAGTTATAAAGTACTTTGTAAAACAGTATGTATCACAGCATCTGGGTGCTGGGATATGTGTCTGCATGTTGCTTTACACAGCCAGAAAGGGGTGAACTGAAGAGTGCAAGGTTAGCTGCATGTCCCAGGTCTGTGTGTAAGAGGCAAAGCCAGGAATTGGGTACACTATGAATTGGATACATGATTTCATGGAGTCCACGCAGGTCTCAGATGGTGAATTTCCCTTTAGTCTGTTTGAGTTAAGTGGGAGCTTATCGGAATACTATTCTTTCTGAAGAAGCTGGGCAGCTGATATGAGGCTTTTAGAAGTTCTGACGGGTGGGAAGCATAGCAGTGCTATTGCCCGGGTTCCAGTCAACAACAGTTTTCCAACACGAAGAACATCTTTGGGATTTTACTAGAAATGCAGGTGTCTCGGTCAGGTAGCCTCTGATAGTTCTGTAATGCTGGTTTTGGTGTCTCAGTTGAAAGTGTTATTCCTGACCCAGAAATCTGAGTTAGCAGCGATGCTTCCCATCTGTCTGCAGTCACACACATCTGCAGTAATACGCTGTCAGTAGTGAGTAATTTTTGGCTTGTCGACAGATCCATAATTGAGAGAGGATGCTACTAAGGGGAAAAACAGCTTAGGGAAAAAACTTACGGTGAAGATAAATAACTCATAAAAAGCTTCTAATGACGGAATTACTGTCACAACCTCCTGTTGTGATGGTAAACTACTGTTTTCACCATTTTCTTTTTCAACAAGGCCATTTTATGCCGTAAGTTTGGCTTATGATTATTAAACATTACGCTGTATCATGGAAGACATTTAAAGATTTAAAGTAAATTGATGAAAAGCAGGATAGAGAAAAAAAAGTTACTTATGCACAACATTAAAAAGTAGTGAATAATAAGCTAAAAATGGTAGCTTTGTTTTTAGCGGTGTGCTGATGAGGTGTGTTCTTGGCCTTACTTGAAACCTTTTTGTCAACGGGGAAAAAAAAGTTCACTGAATATATGTAAAATTGCTGATGAAATAATGTTTTAATTGAGGTAGAAGTGCTGCGGAGCAATCATGTTTGCTTTAATGAGCTGCACTCTGTGAAAACTGTGTTTTCAAGTTTTAGCTCAAATACAGAAGAAGAGTGAGCTGTTCTTACAGGGTGGAGAGCTCCATCTGAGGAGTAGCTTTGTTTGCAGTAGGGATGAATAATCTGCTGACCCAAAGCTCGTGGTGCCAAGTCCTTTCATCTTAGGGCCTGGGATATACCTGAGGTAAGGGTTCTCCTGCCCTGGATGCTGGTGGAACCGCTCTGACAAGGTGGTGCCTTGCTCTGGGGCCCGCAGACAGTACTCTGATGTGCTGTTGAGTTTAAGGAGGCCAATGTTGGATGTGATCTATGATTTAGTACTTTCTGGGACAGTATCAAGGAGCTGAATCTCTGTTGCAGGAGGAGGCTGAAGTGCAGTGCATGAGGGGTTCTTCTAGCCTCCAGGCACACGTGTAAGAAAGTGATGGTGAGAACTCATAGCTGAACTTTAAGCAAAAGCAACTAGTTACAATTCTTGCTGTTCAAACAGTTTACCATGTATCATAGAGCCGTATCATTGAATGGCTTGGGTTGGAAGGGGTCTTAAAGATCATCTAGTTCCAACATCCTGCTGTGGACAGGGTTACCACTCACCAGTTCAGGCTGCCCAGCATCCATGCAACCTGGCCTTGAGAACCTCCAGGGATGGGACAACCGCAATCTACTATGGTGGGTCTACGCCACTGGCAATTTTTCAATCATCTGGATTTTCCCTATTGACAGTTTGATTCTGTTAGTATCTTTTACTCATAATCATACTAACTCATTTCAGCTTTATTTTAAGAATATAAGGTGTGCCCGTGTATCGCAAGGGACCACAGGTCCTCATTTCTGTCTCCAACAGTGACTACAGGTGGAAATTTGAGGATAGTATCGTGTTTGTTCTGATTTTACTCTTTGTGAAGAGCTGCTCCTTTGGCAGCAGCTGTTGGATGCTGAGCTAAACACTGTAATATAACACAGTGATTACTATGTGGGAGAACAAAACAAGCATGCACTGATGATTTTCTTTTGTCATTTTTCTGCCTATGGATTTCTGATCTGGGTTTGCATCTTGGCCATCATTAACAGTGGCCACTGAAGGGTTTTTCCTTAAATAACTAATTCCTTCTAAGAACCACTTAAGCTTTTGGCATCCATGACACCTGGTGATACCAGATTTTCCAGTTTAATTGAATATTCCATGAGAAAGCTCGTTTTGTTTTTTTCTTCTGATAGTCACTGTGTGCTCCCTAGGCACTGAATTGCAGCATGGTGCACATCTTATGTGTGTATATTTATAGTCATATTTTCATGTTCCGTGCAATTGTTTCTTCTCCAAGTTTTTATTCAATCAATGCATTTCCTCTTCTCCTTTAAGCAAGCTGCCCCATGCCTCTGACCATACTTACTGCCTGTACTGGCACTTCTAGTTCTTCATCTTCCTTCACATAAAGGCAGCTGAGATTTAGGCAGCAGTATTGCAATGTTGGAGATTTTCAGCCTTTTCTGAGTAGTGTCCAACATTTTTGGGCATCTCTTTCAGTGACCTCCTCCCTCATGTGACAATTTCATTGATCTTGAAGCACTCTGTATGGTTTCTCTTAGATTGTACTGACATCTAATGGTAAGGCAAAGTGCCTTAGCCACACTTAATGGCAAAATAAATTGTCTGACAGTCAAGAATTCTCATTTTTGTGTGACTAGATGGAATAGCTTCCATTTTTGCACAGAAAGTCTGATTTAATACTTTCTCTTCTGGCTGTGAATCTTCTTGTTGCATTCATTGGGCCATGCTTATTATTTAAACGTATGTTAGTCCTGTGTAAGAGTAGTTTTCAGTACAGTGTATGTGATGGTTTGATACTGCAGTAGTTTTCAGTAGAAGTCATGGCAGCTCCATAGAGGCACAGCAGCAGGGCCAGCTGTCCTGCAGTATTCCAGATGGGGTGTCCAGTGATGATGCAGCAGTCTTAGTATTGCCAAGTTCTGAAGAAATGTGCGTGACCTCTTTTTTTTCCCTCTAAACTTTCTTTGTTTGTTTAATTTGGTATTTTTTAAATGTCTCCTGGTCGGTATTGCTGAATAATACTTTTGAACATCAGAAAGAAAAAAAAAAAAGAGTTCAGCATTAATCTCAAAGTTTAATTCTATGCGTGAGTGTAATACTCCATGGAACTTCAGTGAGACCTGAGTATCACCTCACTTTGATTCAGAAGCAGCATCCTCAGATCCAAAAGTTTTACACTGCACAGAACCAGTACTTGTGTTACTGACAGTGCAAGTGTTGAGCAGCGAATTGTAGAGCTTTGTTTAAAAAAAAAACAAAACAGAACGCTTTATTTTCCCTCCCTCAGAGCCCACAACTCTTTCCATGGCCTCAGAAAACTGTTGCCTTCCCTAAGCAAATGCATCTTTGTTCTTTTTTTGAACATGAAGCTAATTTCTCTGACGTAGCCCTTTTCCCATGTCCTTTTCCTTTCTGCTGTTTATACTGATACTGTCCTCTCATTTGCCAAATGTAAAAGGCATTGTTCAGGAATAGAGAAATGTTTGACCATATAGATGTACTTCCATTTCTCATTAACAGCTTTCTCACATTTTAGGTTGTCTTCAGTGTGTGTCATTTACTGTCCTTTTCTGCCCAGAAAGGAAAACCTGAAACTTGAAGCTTAATTTCTAAGGGACATCAATAATTAAGCACAAATCATCATAGGGCAATTAGTACTTCTTTGTGGGTGCTGCTCTGAGTTAGACTTGAAGACTTACTGCTTCATGCTTTGTGGAGAGATAAGTGCATGAAATGGATAACTGGTAGTTGAAATCTGTACAGGTTTGGAGCTTTGTTTTCACCTGTGCAAACGGGAGCTGGGTTTGCTCTCCACTGCTCAGAATAGCAGATGTCCTGCCATGAAGCCAGCATGAGTTCTACAAGTCCTTCTGGTTGCTTCACTGGTTAGACAGTCAAACAGCCATTCAAGTGAAAATCAAATAAATAAAATAATCATTAAAAAA
>PPHD01020941.1:0-13439 GCA_002909625.1 Bambusicola thoracicus | reverse complement strand
AAATGTGGAGGTTGGTTGTCCTGCCTGTGGCAGGGGAGTTGGAGATTCATGATCCTTGAGGTCCCTTCCAATGCAAGCCATTTTGTGATTCTGTGATTTTTTTTTTTTTTTTTTTTTGTGATAAATTCAACTTGATGCTTGTTTTTCATTCTAAAAAGTGAGAGGATCACATTTGCACCAGAAATAAGGCATTTGCAAAGGATTGGCTTGGATTTCCTGACCAGCTTAGCACACCTTTGCCAGTATTAGCTGTAGGCTTGGTTCGTTACACTCTGACTACCTGGAAAAAAAAAATGGATTTCAGATAGCCTCCCCTGAACCAGAAGCTTCTTTTCCAACACCCCTGTCAAATCAGTAATGATTCAGATGATGCTTAGACAAAATTAAGCAGTATGAAATGGGGTATTCAACTTCAGCTCCAAGCAGTGAGCTCATGTGAAAGTGAGTGGGTATACCATGAGCTCAGGCTGACTTTCTCACTCAGGCACTGAGACACATGAAATGGAAAAAAATAAAATAAAATTAAAAATTAGTTTTTTTTCACAGAAGTGATATGATGCTATATTATGTAGAAGTATGTCAGTAAGTGCTGCAATATGGCAGAGTCAAGACATATTTTCAAAGTCCTAAAAGGAGGAGAAAATGAATTAAGGTAGCAAGGTTAGTCATCTATAATGCTGACGCTAGTGATTAAAGCACTTATATGCAGCATCCAAAAGGTTAAAAGTTCTCTACAGACAGAATCTGTAAGTGGCTCCTATTGCAACCATCATGGATGATTTAATCTCTTTTTTTCTTAAAAGGGTTCTAATAAAGTTAGAGAGTTTCTTAGTTTGTATGTCTTATGCTCAGTAAAAATTACATTGAATGTTGTTTGCAGTGAAGATCAATATTTGTCTGGTGCTGCATTAGAAAATGCAGTTGTCCATATATATTAAGTAAACTGCTGTCACTGTTAAACAGTTCTCTTGGCAAGCATATACATAACAATTATTTCCTATTTTTTTCCCGTAAGAGAAATTTGATTTAAAGTTTATTTGCTACACATTTGGTAGAGACTCTAGTTTTGAGAAAAAAAAGACTGGTACTGCAGAGAATGAAAAGGAAGATGACAAATTAAATGGGAAATGGCACAGTAGATGCGAATCATCTGTAGGACTTGCGGTGGGCAGAAAATTGTCTTTTTCACCACCACATAAGGAAATCTGTTTTGTAATCACTGGAACTAATAAATGTAATAAATAAGTGTATTATATCTGCAGAGAAACTTTGCTTTGTCTTTTAAATGTTCATCTAATTTTACTTTGGTAATCAAATACTGAAGGTGCAAAGACAGTTTTTCACCAGACATGACAAACTTCTCTTGTGTTGTTAGGAAGCATTGCTTATGAACATTTTTTTAATTAGAGAAAGTTCAATAATTAATTTACTGAGAGCTACCTAGCTTATTTCAAAGTCCTTAGAGGGACTGTGAGATCATTAATTCTCTGTCACTTTCTTCTGCATATTTACTCTAGAAAGAAAACAATGACCTTTATACCAAACTTAGAAAATAAATTAACCACTTTTTCTGGCAATTGCAAAGGAAGTAGAAGCATCTGGCTCAAACCTAATCTTCTCTGCTAGAATTTGATATTAGAAACATATTCTGATAGCTAATTTAAAAGTTGTGAAGCACAGGAATAAATTTTATGTGAGGGCTGTGGATGTTTAGTTACTGAAGTTCTGTGAGAAGAAAGTAGACCACCATCTACCAGGAGCTGCATTTGCAAAGTGTTCCAGCCAACCCCATTTTCTGTGATTCTGTGTGTAATAATATTTTTATGTAAAATTGCACAATGCACAGAAATGTAGAAGCAAAGAGATAATTCTTTACAGAATAGAAATAAGAGGTCAAAAATCATTGTTTATCCCTTGGTGCATTTCATTAGAACAGAGATATGCCCTATTTGCGATTGCAGACTCTGTGGAAGAGATAATGTAGGTTCTTATTCTGATTTTTGGAGTCTTGCACTCATAAAGAAAAAAGTCTCCATAACTTTTTAGAGGAGATAAAGAATGGAGGAGGATGGAGCGAGTGTCGCATCTTTTTTTGGTTTAATGTAGTATGAGAAACTTTTAGGTTCTGGTATGAATGGCACCATCATAAATGTGAAGAAATGCC
Organism: Bambusicola thoracicus; assembly: GCA_002909625.1. Taxonomy (NCBI): domain Eukaryota; kingdom Metazoa; phylum Chordata; class Aves; order Galliformes; family Phasianidae; genus Bambusicola; species Bambusicola thoracicus. Next base: position 11,275 of record PPHD01020941.1, on the reverse strand, counting down.
ACTGTCTTTAATAGGCTCATGCTGATTCTTAGTGTGAAGAGGACTGAGCTGAACTCCAGTTTAGGTTGTACATACAGTTGTCCTTCAGTGAGGAGCACGAAGACTATTTTACAAGCTCATCAGATATGGATGCTTAATAATATGAGTTTCAGATGCCAACTGATAGATTTAATTTTCAGATCTTCTACATGTCACAGGTGATTTTCAATAAAGTATTTGTTAGATACATGTACTACCTGTATAAACAAAAACAGATACAAAATCTTTGCCCTGTAGAGACTGAAATTTTCTGGCTGTCTATTTAGTGTACTGGCAAACTGTAAATATGTTTTTGAACACAGCCCTCCATTGCCTAATTTATTTTTCTATTGATCATTTCTAGAGTTAGGATTTCATGGCACTCTGGTTAAAGCAAAGGAAAACAAACTTCTAGATTTAATATCACCACTCCAAACATTCTTCTATTTATATACAGTTTGCCAATCTTATGTAAGATAAACGAAAAAAAGACAATCCTGGCATTACACACAATGCTCAATCTGTGTGAGAGTAACTTTTCTGTATTTTAAGTATTATATTTTCTTAAAAAGCAGATATCTGGGTCTATTTCTACCCTGGTCACATTTCTGTTCAGAGTATGTCTGAACTTCACTGTACTTCATTTACAGTGTTCATGAATGTCAATGCTTTGAACAGAAGCTGTTCATGTTTGCAAACAGTCTAGAAATAACTACCACTGAAGTTCTTCAGATATTTAAAACAATCAAAAATCAGCTTTCACCTACTTCTATTTCTATTATTCTTCAAGATTGTCTCCACTTACCATACAGTTGCTTATATCTGACTGAGACTACCAGGTAGAAAATCTAACAGCCCAGTGTTGTTCCTAAGTACATAGTCTTGAAAAGAAACCTTGGTATACAATTGGTTCGTGATAAAGGCTTTAGCATTCTTGGAAGTGCTTCACACAAAACAATTGCCTTAATAAATGTCTATGTGCATTCTACAAGCTCCCCCCAGCAATCAGACAGGCTTTAGCATTTTTCTATGCAGCTTTATCACTGAAATTAATTTTGAAGATATTTGGCTTCTGTAATCATTCTTTCAGCTCCTAAAGGTAGTAACTTCTGAATGCATTTCTCATACAGTATTGAATAATTTCTCTACTATTTACTTATTCATTTGTTACAAAAAATATGCAAACAGCTGAGCATACAGCTTTATAGAAAGAAGCTTTAAATATTTAAAGAAACTCCCAATTTTTGGATGTTAATGGATAGTTTTCATTATGACGCAACAAGAAATTCCAGTGGAGTTCTTACATTTCAAATGTGTTTGCCTCTCTTTTGTGGCAACTTTACAATGAGCTGTTTTGAACCACTGAGCTCTGACAGTCAACAAAGCTGAATTACACAATGGCAGTCATAGCTAGATACTAACATGCAGCATACACACGTATTCTATTATAAGAAGATGCAAAAGGTGCTGCGCTGAAACAATATAGAAGTGTTTCTGCTACTCAGCCATTCATTTGAACCCTTACAGATGTTTTGTTACTAAACAGTGAATGGAGTAATGAGGAGCCCTCCTACTAGTTTGCCTAGCAGGAGAGCAGAGACTTGAATATTTTTGACGGTATAGAATAAAAGAGTTAATCAGATACTTTTTTGGTTGTTGGCAATTGAGAATTCTGTGTTGACAGAATCACAATAAAGCATCAGGGAAACAATCATTGCATTCCTTGTTCACAATGGAAGAAATTACTGCGTAATAACAGCATTATCAGCAGTGCTGTTAGAAAACTTCATCATTATTGTACACAGCCAGATTATAATAGCCTATAATGAAAAGGAGGAAGACAGCAGAAGAAAGCGTAAGTTCTTCATTTTCCCTGAGGTGCCTGTGAACTTTGAGTTCTTGCAGGCTCTTGCAATAGCCATCCTAAACTTGCACATGTTCACCAGCTTTAAGAAACATTCAGTGATTTTGATGCTGTGTGCCCATTTTAAATATTCTAGAACTTTAAGAAGAGCTTGGCTGGAGAGGTTCCTTTGCAATGTCACATCTGTACTAGTTTCTAGAGGCAGATTGCTTTTTAGACTGAACTGATAGGTAGTTTTTGTGCTTCTGGTTGTGGGTCAGTGCAGGAACCATGTTTGTCTACTTATTTACCTGGCTGCAAAAAGAGAATAAAATAGTACTGCACTTTTCTTTTTATGTTCCCAAAATCGGAATAATTCAAGCTAGTTTTCCTATTAATCAATTCCTCCTGCAAGCACATAACCCAAATCACAAAAACATTCTTTTTGTCTCTCAGTAGTGTAATAGTGCAAAACAGGTCCATCCTCTCTGGATTTCCTGGAAATGAAGCAGACATTAATTCAGGATGATTAATTGAAATATTACTTCTGGCACTGTTACAGGTACTTCAGCTCGTTATTGATTTGCTTTTGGCATTGATACTGCCTTGCCAAAGATGTTGAGAGAATAAGATCTTTTATCTACAAAAACAAAAAATTACTGAGAGGAAGACACACAACACATACAGCCTCTTAAATCTTCCCACATACAAGAGAAATGTCAGAGTTGTTATCACTAACCAAAGCTGTTCAGAAAGTTTTTCAGAAGAAAAATCTATTAACTGAAAGCTAAATAACTCAGAGTGCAGTGTCTATTTTGATAGCTTTTCTCAGTGAAATGTTCCAAGGTCCACATGCTGAGAAGATGAAATGAAAACCAGATCTCTCTGAGCAAAAACTAGATTTCTTTTTCTTTTTTTTTTACCATATTAAAAAAAGAGAGAGAGAGAGAGAGAGATTTTAAAGTTTGAAACTGAATGTAAAAAGCACTTAAAACATGTAAAATATCTGGTCTACAGCCATCTCTTATTCACACAGCTGCTGAACAAGATTTTTCTGCATTCCTTTGTTAACTCTCCTTAGAAGTAAGAAGTAATATAGATTATTCTATCTGAAAATACAAGAAAGAAGAAAATGTAAGAAAGCAGAGGGGAGGAGAAATAGAGCATTTATATAAAGGAAGACATGTAGAACTGGAGAACTCCCAACCAGGACAGAAGCATTACTGATCACAAGCACAGATTAATTAATTAAAGTGGTTGAGACTGGAGACAGTCTGGGCTGCAATTATCATGCCATGATGAAGTTCTGATCTAGAGGAACATAGGCCTGGCATAAGAATCGCATAGGACCCTGAACTTTTGGAAAGCAAACTGACAGATATTTACAGAATTAATGGATTAAATCCCCCAGAGAGTTGTCCCTAAGGAGAAAGGAATTGATTAGAACTGGTAGCTCATTAAGAATACTTTTTATAGTGTAAGAAAACAAGCAGAGAAGTAGAACTGGCAACTTGACACCCTGAGAGATTATAGGGTCTGTATGAGTAGGGATGAGAACAAAAAACCAACAGTTGTAGTTGAAATTGGCAAGAGATGGAAAGAATAATAAGGGATTCTACAGGTAGATGAGTCAAAAAGGGAAGACTAATGAGAGTGTATCTCCTCTAATAAACAAAATGGGAAGACGGGATGGAGGAGGCTGAGGCACTCAACAATGTTTCTTCTTTTGCCTTCTCTGGCCATCATTCTTCCCGTACCACTGCTGCACTGCAGCAGGTGCACTTTGTGATGGAGTGAGTGATTGAGTTTTGGAAGGGGGGTTCTGAAACTGGGGACACCCAAAGGCAAGGAGCGAGCTTCCAGGAGCCACCAGGAGCCACCAGTTCTTGCAAGAGCAGCTGAGAAGGCATGGGCAGATGGGGAGTAGGGGTGGGAAGCCACCACATATAAAAAGGATGCAAGTGATCAAGAGAAAAGCAAAGAGAACTGGCAAACAGGGTGCGAGTGAAAGGTGGACTTTTTTCTTCTCATCAAGGAAGAAAAGGGTGCAGTACTCTATTGAAACAAAAATGTTCAGCACCTGCTGCAATGGTCTGAGGCAGCAACCCAGAATGGGGAGCCACAACTGTTCAGGGCTGACGCATGCACACAGATGAACCTCCTGAGGAGGGAAAGAGCTGCCCAGATCCTTGGAAGTCCCCCAAGGGTCTGAGGTAAGTGTGGGGTGTCATGGGTGCAAGCATACCCAGCTTGATGAAAGTTTTGTGCAGATAACCAGGTTGTGAGAGGAAATCACCAGGCTGAGAAGGATCCAGCAATCAGAGGGACTGATGCATGGTATCATGCAGTGACATGGGCAAATGAACAGCTCTGCCTTCAGTTTCTGCTAGAGGCTGAAGCCGAGCAAGCTTTCAACCTTGCGGAGAAAAACCACAGAAACACACAAGATGAGGTAGACTGGACTCTGGTCTCTGCTCAGAGTAAAAGTACTCAGGAAGCTGTTTGTGGATGACACCAAGCTAGTGTAGTTGATACAACAGAAGGGAGGGACACCATCCAGCATGATCTGGACAGTCTTGAGAAGTGGGTGCATGGGAACATCATGATCTTCAATACGGCCAAGTGCAAGGTGCTACACCTGGGTTGGGGCAATCCCAAACAGCAGTAGAGACTGAGTGGATTGAGAGTAGTGCTACAGAGAAGGATTTGGTGGATGAAAAATGGAACATGATCCAGCAATGTGCACAAGCAATGTGCACATTCCCCTGATCTAAGGGGAAGTGTCCCTGCCCATGGCTCAGAGGTCAGATTAGATGAAGACTAAAGGTCCTTTCCAACCCAAACCATTCAATGATTCTATTCTGGAACAGTTGCTTAAGCCTGAGGTAAGTACTGCACCTGAACTAAAGGCTAATGTAGTTTAATTCAAGATTTAACAATGTAGCTCTGTAGTGAGGAAAATGTAAGAGCTCTAGAGGTGTTTGGAAGTTAATGATGCAGCACTGTGGTAACGACCAAATTAAATTTTCAGTTCTCACTGCAAAAGCACATTAAAACTAAACTATTTCAGGATAAGGCTGTCACATGCAGCTTGGTGTACTATTACTCCTGTTGGATTTTCTTTTCTTTTTTGTTTGTTTGTTTCAAATGCCAGAGAGTGAGGAGTTGTTGTTTTGTTGTTGTTTTTCCTGTTCATACTGCTAACTGGAATTTCTCTAAGGACAAAGAAAAAAGATGAAGTTATGAGTGACTGAAAATATGAAGCAGGTGTACAAAATGCAAGGAAGCTTCAATATAGAAGGTGTCAAATATTTTACTCAAGCTCCCTGAAGTCATAGATAGAAAAAGAACAACAAAATCACACACACACACACACACACACAAAAAAAAAGCAACAAAAAAGACCACCAAAACAAACAAACAAAAAAAGCTCTAGATCTTGTTTTTGTGATATTTTTTTAGATCTCAAAATCATGATTTTTGATAGAAAGTCTACTTAATTACGGATTTCTGTACATGAATGCTATATTTTCTCTGACCCATTTACTTTAGAGTCCCACTTAGAGTAGACAGAAACTCAAAGATCCATTCTTAACCTTTTCTAAAAGTGGCTAATTTTGTATCTTCCCCACAAAAACTAGATCAGGCACTAACTTAATAGGATTTGTGGCCTTATGAGCAGAGATACTTTCCACCTACAAAATTAATACTTCTCTACTGAATGTAGCAAATGCCAAATATTGAAGTTCATCTGCCATCATGGAAGATGTATTCATTGAAACACATGAAAATGAATGAATTCAGGTGTAGTAATAGAGCCTTATTATTCTTCAACCATTTTGAGTATCAATACATTTATAAAACCAACCAATCAAGATCTCCTAAAATAAAGAAAGTTTACTATTCTGTCTCAGGTATGTCATTATGTATCTTTTTAGTAATGTAGTGCTTCAAAGCAGTAGTCAAGAATACAGAACAACTGTGTTTTCAGAAGGCAAAAACTGTGAAAAAAATATAAATATTCTAAGTACAAAATATAACTTGAAAACAGTTATCTGCCAATTATTGCTATGAATGTTTATATAAATATAGTATATAATCATTTGTAACAAAACACTCATTAAATCCTATTACATAATCACATTTTGTATAAAACCGCCCTTAATAATTCTATAGAAATCTCAGGATTTATTGTTGTGTAGAATAAATTAAAAATGACCATATCATAGACTGGGATGATACAATTTGTTTTGTGCCATATTCATTACTGCTGCAAAAAAGCTCAGCTGAACTAATTGTGCTCATACCAGACTTGTGTTTATGCTATACATTAATACTGATTAAAAAAATGTGTGATAATTTATCTATTTAAGTGAGTGGAATGGAGCAATACATATTAAACAGACAAAAACAAGCAAACAGAAAAGAAAACAGTATGTAAATCTCAGTATTTCTCTCTTCCTCCTCTTATACGAAACAAAATACTAGTTAACTACTACCACCAAGGATTTCACATATCTTTATATGTTTAAGTGTTCCAAATTTCACTGTGTGTTGAGAATGCCCTAAGCTCAGTCTGTTCCCTGCTCACTGTAATGGATTAGTAGGATTAGTAGAATTTGCCATCTACAGCCTCACCATATACTTTTTGCTACTGAAAGAAAAGCTTTTTAAAGCCTTATGACTGCTATAATGAAACGTAGAAAATACTCTATTGTAATCCATTAGAACAAAATATTGGCAACCAAGAACTGCTTAATACTTTCAGGACTTGGAAGTCCTGTTGACTAGTGCTTTGTAGTGAGCATGAAACAGATCTGGAAATGCTAATTTTATTTTTTATCTTCATTATTTATGTTATGAAACCTTTGTTTAATACAAAATACAGAAGGGTATTTTGTCAGCTTAAAACACAAATCTTCAATAGGTTCATTCAGTTTTACATTCTTGAGGGCCCTTTCACTGTACAAATACATTTTAATCAGTTGTTTTTTTTGTTTGCTTGTTTTTTTTTCTTTTTTCTTTTCTTCTTTTTATAGGCAATCTATATTTAAGATATTGATGTAGTGGCATGAGAAGCTAGCTGATCTCAAGCAAGTATCCTTTTTGTCCAGATTGCTTCTGACAGGATGATTGGCCTACAACTCTGATACTCTACACCATTGTTTACTAACTTAAATATAATAAGTAAAATATTTTGAGACAATCAAACGTCTACCAGGTTTAAATAAAATGTATAGTTTTGTTACAAGAGAAGCCTAAGGTTTCAAATGGAAAGAATGATCATGTTACTTTGAACCTTCTATCACTGTTCCCAAACATATGAGCACAAAAACAAATGATTAACAACTCTCTGCTTTATTTTAAAATACATTTCTCTGATTTTTCATTTTTCTCCCTTTCCTCCCTATCTTCCCCTCAGGAGCATATCCAAGAAATATGCTTTATATTCCTATTGTAGTTTTTTCTCATTTGTGAATCTTTTTATATTACATAAGTGAAAAGACTTATTAGAAACTGTGATTATAGTTGCAAGTTCTGCTGATTAATCTCTAAAACCTTTTTACTCACTAATAATCTTTTCTTCTTGTTCACAGGTATCTCATTTGAGGAATTTTTGTATGTTTTTTATTTTTTATTTTTTCCCAGACAGTTATGAATCTTTGTTATATCTAGGATGAAGATCTTTGTTGGATCTCACAAAAGGAAAAACAGCTATAATAGAACAGCAACTGTACAAGTGACTGTTTTCTTCACTGGTGAACTACCAGTTTTGTCCAATTGCAATTGTTACAAACTAATGCCATTTTTGCCTTGTTGCATCAATAACTATCTTTTAAGAACTAGGAGTGTCCTGTGCAAGGAAATAATCCTAAGAAATTTCCAGTAGCACAGAATTGTGAAACGGCTTGGGTTGGAAGGAACGTTAAAGATCCTCTAGTTCCAACCCCCTGACCTGGGCAGGTTTCCCCCACCAGCTCAGGCTGTCCAGGGTGCCATCCAACCTGGCCTTGAACCTTGAGCCTGCAGGGTCATGGCATCCACAGCTTCTCAAGGCAGCATGTTCCAGTGTGTCACCACTCTCTGAGTAAAGAATTTCCTCCTAACATGTAAGCTAAATCTCAGCCATTCGCCTTTGGCCTATCACTATCAGACATTGTAGAATGTTGCCTTCTGTCTTTTTTTGTATACTCTCTGTAAGAACCCTGCTCCAACAGTTCCACATCTTTCCTGTGCCGGGAGCCCCAGACTAGATGCAGTACTCCAAGGAGGGGTTTCACAAAGGCACAGCAGAGGGAAAAAAAATCTCCCCACCCCTCTGTTGGTGCAGCCCAGGATACAGTTGGCCTTCTAGCCTGCACTGCTGGATCACGTCCAGCTTTTTGTCCATCAGAACTCCAAAGTCCTTCACAGAGCTGGTCTCAACGAGTTCTTCTCCCAGTCTGCCTTTGTATCTGGGATTGGTGCAGCTCAGCTGCAGTACCTTCCACTTGTTGAATTTCATTAGGTTAAGGTGGGGTCATTTTCAAGACTATCCAAGTCCCTCTGGATAGCATCTTTCTGCTGCATCAACTGCACCACATAGCATCAGCTGCACCACACAACTTAGTGTTGGTCACAAACTTGAGTACATTCACCAAGAGTTCAATGGAGATTTAAGCTCCTTTCATTAAACAAGACTTAAAGCATACAGACTTTTAAAAAGACAATTAAAATGTTTCTATTATCATGAGTACTGAATGTATTTAATGTGAATAATTGTAAATCAAAGCAACTATTGATATGGAAGGCCTAGCTGAGTTTAGCTTTTCTTATGGATCTTCAAAGAGTTTTATTTCGGCAAGATCACTACTTCTCTGTAATCTGCTGAGATGCAGTACATATCTTTATATTTTGAGCAGCCTAAAAATATATATGTACTTTCAAACTGGTCCCTATACATAAGGATTTAATTTAATTGGCAAGAAAAGAAGGATGGCAAATTAAGAACTAGAAAGGGAAAGGATAGGAGTTTTTTTTTTCCCTCACCAGCTGGTCACGGAGAAAGCTTGTTTTCTTAGGAGCACTAAAAAAAAATCTCCATTTGACAGCAGATCTGAAAAGGTGGTCACAAAATAAACAGTGCTGCTAACAGGAGCTGTCACCGTGTTTAATGCTGATGAGTAGTAATTAATGTGGATTCTTTCAAGCAAGACTTGTAGGCTCAGACGGTGCTTAGTGATGCATAAAGGAAGAGGAAAGTGAAAGAGAGAAACTCTGAATGTGAATTTACTCCCTGTGAAAGTCTGACAGCCATGGTCTACGCAACCTTCAGCAGCAATGAAGAAGTGACTCTGTATTTACTCAGATTGGAGGATGCCTTAAAGACAAGAATATTCACAATTACTGTATGTAAACCAAATACATTCTTATTCTCTAATATGCCTTTGTACTTGAGGGTAATTTAGATCCTGAGGGAAACTCAACTTTCTGGCTCATTCCTCTTTATTTAGAAACTTTGTACTAAGATCATACACAGTTTTACAGTCTAACTATATGGTGGCTGAGAAAAAGTTGATATAGACAATGATTGAAAAGTATTGATTTAACAGCTTCCATTTAGCCAATAGTCTTCCATGCCAACATTCTGGAGGAATATATTTTAATAGTAATAAGCTGCATAGTTTAAGATGTAAGATTTAAGATATAAATTATGATACAGATATTTCATGTATCTTCTACATACTTTTTATCTTCTATCTTATGTAATCTTCAAATTACACAATTCATTTAAATTTTAGATGAAGGTATACTATGTAAAATCCTAGCTTGTGGTCAAATAATCTGTCATGTTGTGGGAATATTTATAAACTTTGTAAATACATTACAAAAGACAATAAATGTCTTTTTTTACAGTAATAATGTTGATCCTTTTAACATAAGGATTGTGCAACTTATAACAATATAGAAAGCAACAGTGAAGTATGTTTTACAACACTGACCTTTATGCACAAATCTTTGTATCACATAAGTGGTTCAAACATAGTCCCACTGGTGTTTGGGGAGATAAAAGCTGAGCTCTTCCCAGATTCTTAGCTCTTGTAATGCTACAGCTATTCTAATCATAACTCTCATAGCAGTTAGTAGTAGTGCTCAGGGATGTCCTGTTAGATTCTCTGAAGAGCTATCAGTCAGGAAAATAAAAAGTATGCCTCGTGAAGAATTTCAGCATGACCTACAGTATTTTACATGACTGACCATTTACTTTGCTCAGACATGGCTCTTCCATTGAGAAATGTTTTGACATTGAATTGTAATACATTAGAGTAAATAGTAGCCATGCCTGTGCTGTCTGTAGGATGTGTGGGGCTTGACAGTATGATCTAAGGTATGATGACTTGGATCACTTTTCTGGCGAAGTGACCAAAGGGTGAATTATGATCTAAGAAATGCAGATAATACCAGTCCTTTGTTTCCTGTATTGAAGACAGATCATATATTTCCCAATTTAAGATAATTTGTTGAAAATTATTTTTTAATTTATTACCAAGTCAAAATAAGTATTGACTAGTGAGAAATAAAGGCACATTAAAACAACACCTTCCCCCTCACTTCTTCCCAAGCTTGGCTACACTCCTCGCTCCTTCACTTCCAGCTGCTCTACTACCCCACACCCCAATAGGCACAAGGAGAATGGGAATGATGACTGTAGTTACTTCAGCACAGCTCCTTCCTGCTACTCCTTCCTTCCAAGTTTCAGCTGCTTTAGTGTGGGTCCTCTCCAAAGGGCATGGCTCCTTCAGGATAAACCTGCTCTGGCATATGATCTTCCATGGGTTGCACTGTCAGTATCCTCTCTGATGTGGTCATTTCCATGAACCACAGGGGAACCCCCGCTCTGGCTCCTCGAGCATCTCCTCTCTACCCTTCTTCCTCCACCCAGGCCTTGCAAGGCTGTTTCTCTCACATTTCTTTTTCCTCTGTCCTTTCTTACATGGCTGCTGTGCAGTAGCTCATACTTTATTAAATCTATATTACCAGATTGCCACCAGCATCACTGATGGTCTCATCTATGGCTGCAGTGGGGTGATTGCAGGGCTAACCAAACACAGCTAGATGGCTGTGTCTGACATGGGACAGCCCCAGTCAATCACAGAAGCTATTCCACAGCCCCCTTCTACTAAAATCTTGCTAAATACGTCTGATAAAATTGTTTGTAACCGGCATTCACTGAGTGATTTTATTTGTCGCAGTTAATTTTCAAAACCATAATATGGTAGAGTTTCCTTAACATAGGAAATACTTGTTCTGCATGGAGGCTTGATACTACATTGATATCCCCAAAGTAGTAAGATGGTTGGACTAGATGATTTTGAAGGACCCTTTCAGCTGAACTATTCTATTCTTCTCTTCTATTCTATTCTCTTCTCTTCT
>PPHD01020940.1:0-13439 GCA_002909625.1 Bambusicola thoracicus | reverse complement strand
CACTGGTAATACCTAATATGAATTTCTAATAAGTAGGAGGGTTAATGAAGACAGATGCTTTAGTATTTCATGCATTTTATAATTCAATAGCTTGCAACAATTGCTACTTCTTGTTATTGTCGTCATTTCACATCTTTGTTGATGAGACTTGTGAGAAATTGAGTACAGTTATGTTATAAGCAATGAATGAGAATTAGTTTGAAGTGTATAAAATTACATTTGTTTTTGTTAACAGTTGGAGCTGAAAATGGACAAGAAGCAATTGAAAGCGGAGCCGTTTTTCTCTTTAAGACATTTCACAGGAAAGAATGTGTTGGTCATGATGAGACAAAGGCCATCAAGCAGATGTTTGGGCCATTTCCATCATCATCTGCTACTGCAGCTTGTAATGCCACATGTCGGATTGCTTCTCACTTCACTGAAGAACAGCTTACAGCCCTTATACAGATGGCTGAAGAGCAAAATGGTGATAACAGAGTGTTCTTCGGTAAAAATATAGTGTTTTCATTTGACATGCATGATTTGGATCACTCTGAGGAGCTGCCTGTAAATGGTGAGGCTGATGCACAAAGAATTATAAGCTTAGATTATAAGAAATTTCTGAATAATCAGCTGGACCATTTAAAGAACTGCTGTGATGAAAAGTCTGATCTCAAGTCTTTGGGAAAAGTGGATGATTCTTTTTTATGGTCTGAAGTTGGAAAGTATCTGAATGAATCTCAGGGTGGTACCCCTGGAGGACCAACAACAGAAGATCTGTGCTGTACTTTGTATGAGATGCTTGCTTCTGCCAAGAGTGGTGATGAGCTTCAAAATGAGGTACAGTAGAGTATTAACTATACTGTATGTATTTGAATGTTGCACAAATTCCAGGTTAATCTAATATAAAATATGTCAACGTGCACATTATTGAAGTGTTATCTATGCTTTCTTTGTCTTTTGAAAAATTTCATGGCAGCGGTCTGAATCCAACAGATGATGGCTACAGCAGTAGTGTTTTTGTGAGCAGTCACATTTTTTCCCCATAAAAAACAGGCAATTATTTTTTTGCTGACTTTTCCTGTATTTTTTTTCTACGCAATTGCTCTTTTAAACTACCATATAAACATATAAGAACTTGCAAATCCACTCCAAAGAAAACTTACTTGGGCTGGAAGTGAAAGGAAGTAGGAGGTGTGCTGGTGGACTGCACAGGTGGTGCTAATATTTTTTCGATAAGGAAGTAGGGACGATTTATCACATGAAGAGCAGGGAGAACTTGAGGGAGAGAACACAGTTTCTGGGAGGCTGCAGCTAAAGTGTAAGCACAGTGGTAGAAAGGGAAAGGTGTTTAAAGATTGGCAAACAGGCTTTGAAGATGTGTACAGGAAAGATGAATGTATGGAAGGAGAACACTATTTTTGAATAGGATTGGGAAAGAATTCCTGCTATTTTCCAACCGTTTCTGACAAATTTTCTATCTTGTGACGTTGCAGGAATTATGATTTAATAATAATTTAAAAAGTGCTCTTTGTTATTGTATACGTAGCTTTTTGAAGCTTATTTAGCAGGACTTCTTTTCTTTGCCTTTCCAGAAAGGAAAAAATAGTCTCAGTTGATTATCTGAAACTTGTGTTGGATTTTTAAGAATATTTAGTAATAAAGATATATATTTTCTCTGAATTCTGCTCTCCCACCTCACCTGTACCTCTCTGAAACCTTAAGAAGTTTTTCCCTGTAGTGAGTACAAACATGGTTAGCATGCTGCCTTGCCTTGTAACACCTCATTAATTGATTGTTCACTGCATGGTATGGGGATGGTACATGTGAAGGATATCAGACTAATTCAAAACTGATCACATTTTTTAAAAGGTAGTTGTCATTTCTGTTGTGCTGTCTGTAAAAGCAGTCATGACTTGGAAAGTTTCTTATGGACTTTGGATTTTGCCTTCACTTGGGAATTGATTTTATTACAGTAGGGTTGCTGGTGACAGCAGGGTTGCTGGTGACAGCATTATGAGCAGATGGTGCTCTCAAACCTGAAGATAACCCATTTATAGAGCTAGGTCATAGATTTGTCATATGAGATGGTATATGTTTGATCATGCATACTGAAAATCAAGGTGATAAATACATGCTTAGGTCTCTAGGCTCTACAAAGTACGTTTTTATTTATCAACCAAGAAGAATAAACCGTTCATGTGAAAGGATAATTACTTGTAAATACAAATCCAGGTTGGTAGAATACAGTTGCATATTTTAAGACAGGTTCCTTGTATGTTTTTCTGTTTAGGCAGGTTACATATAACCTGTTTATTGGTAGTGAGGAATGTACTGCTGGTGAGGATATTGGGGAATTGCATCCTCTAGGACAATTTCATTTGATCCTTAAGTTTAAGAATTAAGGAGCTGAGGATTTTTAGTTCATTTCAGGGGGTGACATACTGTTTTTGTAGTGTGTGGACAGATATACACATATTTGTTTTATCTACTTAATGAACTCTACAAGGAATTGAAATCAGCTTCTGTCTCCAGCACTGTGCAGCTTACAGGTCTGGTGATCGGGGAGGTACAAGTAATACCTTGTTCTTTGTATTCCTTGTTAAAGAAGACTCCACACTGCCTCTGGGGCAGTTTGTTATTTGGCACCACTAGCAACTGTTAATTAGAGGAGAATTGATTATTGTGCTTGAAATGATATGGGAGTTACAGCTTAGTTTCTAAGTGTTTAGGACTTTTGCTTCTCGATGGGGACACAGTCTTGCAAAGCTAAATGACAGATAATGGAGTGTGTTATTCTCTTTGTGTGTTAGATTTTGTTGATGGGCGTGAAGTGGTAATGATGTGACAACAAAAACATTATTTAAAAATAGGAAGAGGTCATGAGTAGCTATAGAGCTTAGCATAATAACCATCACTGATTTTATTTAGTTAGTTATTATTCAAAGAAAGTATGCAGGGCATTTCACAATTTTCATACTCTGTTTCTACTATATGATTCTTGGGAATGAAAGCTTGAGGCATCAGTAACATTGTCCCTAACTCCTCCAGAATAACCAGGAAGAAGTTTGAGTTGTTAAGTACCACTTCGGTTGTGCTCTCGTATTCTCAGAGGCTACATTCCTTTTTCCTGTGAACTCTTGTCATAATTTACCTACAAAGTATTTCTAACTGGTAGTCTGGAGATGTCCATCTCTATTTTTACAGTAACTCACAGATACATTATCCCTTTATGATAACTAAAAACAGAGAGAAAGATCCTATAGAGATTAAATAACTAGAGAAAAAACTCTCAGTGGAGCCCAAGTCACATTAAGATCTAGTTTATATTGCAAAAATTTAAAAACCTGTCCAATTTATTTATCTCAAGGTAAGGAAAGAATTTACATGAATAAAATTAAGAAACATTAATGTCACTGATTGTGTTAGATTAGACGTTATTTTCCAGACAAAATTTAAAATGCTCTATAAATGACTGGAACGACACTGGGCTGTGATATGAAACAGGAGAACTATAATGCAAAAACAAAACAAACAAACAAAAAAACCCTAAATTAACCCTGTAAAATAGTTGTCTGCATATTATGTGAGTAGTACATGTGTTTACTTTTCTGTATATATGATGTAATACGTTCATTTGCCTGTAAAGTAAGTTGCACATAGTTTATTGATTTGGCTTGTCTGGACTGTAACTATTTCTGGCTCTCTGCATTAAATGGTGATACATACATATGTGTGGAAAAATATATATCACAACTTGAGCAGGCAACTAGCCCATGAGAAAGGGCTCATGTTAGCTTGGGAATGCAAGTAAACTTCCTCTAGCTTGTGCAATTAGCTAGAAGAAACTTGTTTGTTAGATACTGCTCTGTAGCTGTAAATAAGTATCCCTGCTTTCTGTGAATGACCTTGCTTATCCTGATTCGTGATGCTTTATTGTCTCCTGCTATTATGTATATGGCCATGATACTAAGGGGTGATTGCAGTCATCTTGCCAGTTGGCCACCACCAGTATCTGCTGGGGAGAAACCCCAGAGCAGACAGTAGCTTACCACCACCAGTAATGAGGAGTTGGTGGGTGGAGAGCATGCTGGTTGCCTCCAGTAATGTGCGTACCTCTCTGTTAAAAATATGAATATTTGCCTGCACTTTCTTTTGGGGCCAGTAAATGTTACAGAAGTGCTGGCACTTTTGCATCACAACATGTCTTTCAACTGTAGCACTAGGACTTCCATCAGTTAAATATAATCCAACTGTATTGCAAAATCTCACAGTGAGGAAACATTTCCCATTATTTAATTTCTAAGAGTAATTCATAGTTTATTGTTCCGGAAACTGATAGTTGGCTTCTTCCTTGTCATGAGCACCTGGAAGGAACCAGGTGATGACACTGCAGTAAGAGACCAAAGATGGTTATGGGGAGTTTGGAGGTGCTGATGCTTTACTCCGAGGGTCAGAAACATTCACCTCAAAACAAAGTAGACCTGAAGTCAGAAGTGTACAGGGTAGGGAATATGGATTTGATATGGTCAAAGTAAAGTAGTCAAGAGTTGGGCAACATGTCTTCCTATATAGGGAAGAAATATGCCCCTATATAAAAGCATTCATTAATACAGTCATCATCAGAGCTAGGTGATTATAACTTTAATATTAAAATCAGTCTCTGTCATGCTTCTTCCAGAACGGAAGCTAATACATTATTTTACTGTTTTGTTAAAAATAGTGTTGTGTGTTAATTGTTCTTCCTTCCGTTGTGGTGTTTATGTTTACCTGAATGGTTGATGTCGGAATAGGCTTTTAGACAGATTTCCCCATTCTCTGTTATGTAAAGCTCTGTTGTTTCTGAGATTTCTGTCTTTAATTTTTTTTAGCTGCATTAGTCACCAGTGGCAATATACTGATTTTTTATTTTATTTTTTTCCTCTGCTTGAGTTCATCTACATTATTTTGCCCTACTCTAATCTCATCATGAGTGTCTGCTAATATTCTTTGTGGATCTAACATGTAAATGCTCTTGGGATCAAAAGCAAGGGGAACTTAACTAATTTGTTCAGTCAACCATCTGGTAGAAAGCTTTGCTGTGTCTGCCAGCAGCCTTTCTGAAAGAGCAGAGGAGAGTGACGGAGAGCAAAGGCTGTGTAAAGTTTCACAGGATCTGGAAGGGACCTTTCCAGTCAGTGAGATACAATACCTAAAATAAGAGAAGGCTTATTAATCAAAGAATGTGGAAAACTTTGTCCCAGCCTCTTCCTTGCAGAATGCTCTGCAATCTTGTTGCATAAGTGGTTAAAGCAAAACCTTGTTACCTGATATCTGGCTTAATTAAGGGCTGTTTTTGTGATAACTTTTCCTGTGCTACGATTGTCCCTTTTCATTTTTTAAACCATTAAACTGTTTTAAAAATGACTCTTAAAGGACTTTATCTCCAGACTATGCTACTCTTTTTCAACACTGCCTTTCCTTTCATTTATCCTCCAGGCAGTTCCTTGCCAACTTCTCATTACTGTATTAGTTCTCATCTTCATGAACTTAACAAGTGTCCATGTGGAATACTGCATTATTTTAAAAGACAACTGTTATTTATTTACTTTTTAGATTAATGAAGTGTTAGACTAACTGATGTATCTCTAATAAGATCATGCTGCATTTATGCAATTTTCCATTTATGTGCATCTCTGATTTTTTTTCCATAAAGCCCTTTAGTTTTTTTTCAATTCATATATATACTTTCAAATTATATATATATACACACACACAACACTGTGAATGAATAAGTGTTGTTACACTTGTAGATGTATTCTTCCTGAACTTATAAGTTCCTTTGTCAGTTTTTGAAGATTTCTGAAAGATTATCCTGTACTCAGGCTACAAGGACAGGGGAACTTTATGGTTTCTAGTTTCGATGTGATCACTTTTATATCTGTATTTCTTCCTTTTTGACCACTGTATTCTTTTATCCAAAATCAAGTATTTTTCTTTAACTAGAGATGAACTTCAATTTTAAATTTCAATTTATTTTAATGAAAGTAACAGTTTGGTAGTTAAGACTTGGAAGGAAGTAACCAAGATTCAAAATTTCCCTTTCAAATGGGAAATTTGTGCTATGGTTAGAGGCCCAGTTAGTGAAGTCAGCAGGTCTGTGGAGAACAGAATGGTAAGCAGGCCTGGAGACTTTTAGAGCTGAAAACACTTAAATTGTTCTCTGATGTGGGAATATGAGCCAACAAATAAAAGAAATATAGCAGGAGATGATAGGGTGCTTCCCCTCACCCAATCCTTGCAATAATTTTTTAAGCTGTCTTTGCAATCTACTCAGACAAATCTAGGTATAGCATCACCACTTCCTGGAAACTTGCACTGTTCCTTATGAATAGAAAATTTCCATATAAAGCTATTATCAGGTGATGATTACCATGTAAAAAAAAAAACAACAAAAAAAAAAAAACAAAAAAAAACAAATTCACAACTATAGTTTCCTCAAGTTAGGCAAACTTGGATGTAAATGTGTGTGTCTTCCCTTTTCCCTTCCTGCTTTCCAGCATTAGCGCTTGGGAAAAATGTCATTGTATTACTAAAACTACTGCAATTGCTCAAACTACTCTTGATACTAGGAAATGGAATTTTATGTCTAAAAACTGTGTATTTCAGCCTGCAGTGGTTACTTTTTTTTTGAATTTCTTCAGATTTAAACTGAAGTACAGTGGACAAATTTTGCACTGCAGCTTGGAAATCTGAGGGCACATCATGCATGGTAAACTGTGATTGGTCAGTTTTGTTAATTCTGGTCAGAAAAAAAAAGCATAGTAGTCAATGGGTCGTATGTTTCTTTTTTTCCCTAGGAGCCCTTTATCTACCACTGTTTTTTGCGCAAAAGCCTCTGTGGTGTTTTGTTCAATTTTTGTCTTCTTAATATTGGCTACTGAATGAATTTCTGATATGCATATTCATATTGTGTACTTTGTTACTCTATAAAGAGATTAGTTGTGAAAAGGGATGAGATTCTTTAAAGTCCACTGGATAATCTTCAGTACTGTATTTGCTGTATTCCCTCACAGTGCTGCAAGAAAAGGACATTTTGTGGAACTGTCTAAATTTCACCTTCAGCTATCATGACTTTTCAAAAAGTCCTGTAGTTCTTGGATTACTGTCGCTTCCTGTAGCCGATGCAGTCTCATCTTATTTGATCAAAGCTTCCTTCCTTGCCTCTGGAAGTTGAAGTTATAATTGAAAAGTAACATTGTATATAACATTATAGTCTGACTATTACAAAGGGTGCATTCGGAGTCACTTACATTAGTTGTTGCCCTTTATTTTGGAGAATACGTTGTTTTTTTATTGCTCTGCTTTGTGCAGTAGGATGAATAAGTAAAAACTGAAATGCTAGAGTGGAGTCTGGTGTGAATATATTCTGGAATGATTCCAGTGGAGGGACACAGGGATGAAAGACTGGAGTATCTGGTGCATAAGGAGAGCTCAAAGAGCTGGGGATGGTCAGGCTTGAGATGAGAAGGCTCAGGGGACTGAGAACAATGTCATTTGGTGTTCAAGGGTAAAGAAATTGGAGCCAGACTCTTCTCACTGATACCTTGTGGGGGAGCAATGGACATTAACTGAAATACAGAAAATTCCATGTAAACATCAGATTGTTTATTTTTCCATCTGAGTGTGGGTCAGAGGATGGGGTCTCCATCCCTGAACACTAGGTGATCTTTGGAGGTTCTTTCCAACTTCCACCATTCTGCTTTTCTTTGGTTTTATTTGAAGAAATGCAAGTCACTGGAGAAAGCTTTTCATAGCATCATAGAATCATTAAGGCTGGAAAAGACCTCTAAGATCATCCAGTCCAAGTATAGTCCTAATTTCGTATTAAATTAAGCCTTCTATTTGTTACTCCTGATTCAAAATGAAGTGTGTATTCTTTCTTAGCGTAACACAGTCTTTTGAAGCTCAGAAACATTTTGTTTTGCAACAGATTCTTTATTAGTAGAATCACTTGATAAATAAATGGAGAGAACCTTTAAAGTACTCAAATTTTAACCTTAGGAGTAATTTAATGAATTATAATGCACAGGAAATAAATAATCCTTGTATTGCAAGTATTTGCAATTACATTGTAAAGTGACCTTGATTTCAGATGTGTTAAATTGGTCTCCTAAACTGGGTATCTATAAATAATGGATGTTTGTTATTCAGGGAAATCACTCATTTTGTTTCCTGAAATAAACAGGAATTTGTAATGGTCATTTTTCTCTTATGAGAAAATTAATACAGTATTAATTTATATGATCACATTTCTAATATCCTTTAAAAGCCCAACATTATTTATATGAACATTTCAATTTTTTTTTGGTGTGTAAGCTAAGATAGATGTAACACTGTGAAATTACATTGAACTACAGTTCAACAAGAAAGCATGCTGTAGAGTTTGAAATGCAAACCAGCAGACTTACATATGCTTACTACTTAAGTGAATGAAAGTGCTTGTGTAGCTTCACACAAAATCACATTATTTGAGAATAAGACTAAGCCAATGTACAGATTTTATTTCCTACTAGTGATTTAGTGTGCTTTTTGTCAGTAGGACACACTGCAGGCACTCTTCTCAGTACTTACTGATTTCTTGCTCACTCTGAAGTTCTTGCTTTCAAGTGCAGTAAGAATTTTAGCATTAACATTTTATAAGTAAAAGCTATATGTTCCTGATGTTAGTTTAAAAATAAATAAAGTAAATAACAGACCTAAGAAAGACTCAACAGTTATTTCCAAGCCTGAATTCAGGTTAATAATTGTCAGGTCTGTATTGCTCCCCGAGCAGTATGAGTATGTAATTCATGTTAAGAGCTCTGACCTCTTCACAGTTTGTGTTATAATAGTGACTGTAAAAAATGCTTTCTCATTTCATTTGTTAAGGACTTGTGTGACACTTAGGGGCTAGTTTGGAGATCACACTTCTGGCATACTATGCGGGTTCCAAGAGAGATGCTTTAGAGAAAACTGCTGAGCCATCAGCTTGCACTCAGTATTTGGCTAATGCTTTTTATAGGCTTGGAGTGCAAGCAGAGTTTGATTTGTACATGCTGTGTGGATATTCCCCTGGCTACAAGCCTTGCTTCCCCATCAGAAAAATGCAAGTTGTGAAAGTATATATGTGATTTTCTTTCCTTGTATTTTTGCCTTGAAAAAGCAATTCCTTAAGCAAACTGTGAAGTATCAGCTTTTTGCTGCTTGCTGGAGTGAAACTGTCAGACTTTGCAATGCCTGGCTCTTACAAATATCAAACATGAATGTTCTGCCACTGGAAAGCCACTTATTACAAGCTTGATGCATTGGAATACTTGTGATTGCTTTGGTGCTCCCAGAAGGTTCTCATTTCCCCATCGAAGCCAGAACCTGGCTTTTTTTTGTGAGCTGGCCCTCCTGCCTTCATACCTGGGACTCCAGCTGCAGCTCTTTGCACTTTTCTGAGGCAGAACCAGAGGTGCTCTGAGTCCCTGCTCATGGCTGCTGTTTTCCTAGAGAAGTTTGTTATCAAAAGGAGATTGACTACTACTCAGGGCTGATAAAATAGCTTCAGTAAACAACCTGCACAAAATGTAGTGGAAAATTGTTTTTGAAATATAATGCTTCATCTAATGGGCTAAGGCATAAGTAAGCAATACAGCGTTTTAGTGGATGAGAAGTTCAAATTAACCAGGAACTACAGTGAGCGGGAAAGTGGCTGACTTGATTGTCCAAAGTGGAGGAAAGAGGAAAAGTGAATATATTTTAAAAACTGAGCAAAGCTTTAAAGTGATAAATGCTGATCATTTGAGGTGTGTGATAATAGCAAATACAAAGCCTCGAGCATGAAATCCTAGAATCGTTAAAATAACTTGGATGTTTGTTCTCCAGTTGAAACAGTTTTGATTTTATTACTTGTATTAGTACGTACTTAAGTTTTTACTCACTCTTACAAAGTGATTTCTGAACTGTTTGTATATATATAGCTGTTATTTTACATTCAAAGCCAGCAAAGTAACACCAATATAAAATTTGGATTTCACTAACATGTATTTCCATGTGTCTTGGGAAATCTTACCTTTGTGTTTTTAAGAGACTTTCCCGCAGAGGAATTGGTTATGTGGGTAAAGACTCACTGGTTAACTCAACTGATTTTAACTACTAACACAGTAAAATTCACTGGGTTAAACTACAGGCTTGAACAAATGATGCTGCAGACGTAGTAATAAATGCATAATACTTTTAACAAAAAATTACTTTTTATTCAAAATGGAAAGGTGAATTAGGTTACAGTAATGATTTCTATGTTGTAATAACTTGGACTAAGCTAATTCTAGATATGGCTAGCTTTTTATAACCTATGATATTCAGTACTTCAGTTACTTACCGTAGGAGACAGTACATGTTCTGAAACACCTTTCACATACACATGTGCATGTGTGTGCATACATATATAAATTTATTTATAGACACACACATAGTACTATCTTGTATTACTCAGCAATGTTTATTGAAGTTCAAAGCTTACTGAGATTAGGTTTGTGGAGACTACTTGTAGAAATGGCAGAAAAAACACTGAGCTTTTTAAATGTAGAAGTCATTATAGAATCTTATAGAATCTTACAGAATCATTATAGAATCTTAAATTTAGGTTCATTAAAAAACAAAATTAATGAAGTTTGCTGAGTGAATGGATTTGCAAGAAGAAATTTATTTTCAGTGGCAGAATTTCCTGTCATTGAAAGTAGCCAAATTAAATATTCACACATGTCAGTTAGATTGACATTTTAGAAGACACTGTAGATGCTGAAGGCATAAAAACATCCATGTTGTATAGGCTGAATTTATAAAGAGATCAAGGTCTGTATGTTTATATCTCATAGTAAGGACATTAATTGTAAGCACCGCCAGTCACTTTCAGTGTTGTAACTATTTCATTGATGATCTGAAGTAGAGAATGTGTTAATAATAGGGCACCACCTGTTGATAGGGAGAACAGTTTTTATCAGATGAATTCAATGTTGCTACATAAAGGAGGTGCTAAAAAATAATTGGAAAAGTGTTTGCAGGAGGTGAGTTGTGTAGAACATAGCATGTGAAATAAAACTGAGGAAATGAAATGTGAAAAAATAATTGCCAGTCTGGCTTGATGAAAAGTAGCAGTAATACAAACATATTTAGTGTGGGTGTTATGCATCAACGGACTGTAGCTTACAGGAAAAGGCACTCGGATGGAGGGGACAGCAGTATACTGACAGCATAATACAAACGTTTTGTAAATACTGGTTGTTCTTACTAGTGAGGTGAGATCTCACCAAGAGTTTCAGTTAACTTTCAAGTTCTATTGCTCTCATAGCTTTTGCAATAATAGCAATTTTCGTTATTAACTAATGTGCATAATCATCAACTCAGAACTATTAAAGCAATTGTGTGGTCTGTGTGAGATCGTCTTCAAATCCAAAACCATAAAGTTTGATTATATTCTCGGTTAATATTATGACCCATTTGATATTTGAAAATCATTTTGTTAATGCACTGGCTTTTTAAATACTGCACAGACAGCTTCCAGATGCTATAAATTTTCTGCTCAATTTGGATATGGGAATTCAGTTGCCTGTGAGGGTTTTAAGCAAACGCTGAGAATCAGGAGTAATTATTTCAATAAATTTTCAATATTCATTTTTATGTAGGGCATAGCTAAGACTCCCAGTATTGCTTAGTAATGGAAACTGACCTGTCACGTAGTTTCTTTTATTCATACTAATTTTTCATTGTTATTGAGCCATTTATCTTTTAATTTGGTGCCCTTTTCACCCTCTCCCCCTGCCTTCCAGTATTAAACAAAGCCTAAAGTGGTGGTTAAAATGTTATCTAAAAACTGCATAAAATACTTTGCTTGTTAGAAATGGCATACTTATGTTGACTTCCAGAGATGTGCACCTTTTGCTCTTGAAGCCTTCTTCAACCAGCCTTAATAGTGATTTTTACTAGTCTACTGGTGACTATAAAGTGAGCTATTTATTTAGGAAATCTACCTAGGGTTCTTTTGCGAGTGCTCACAAATGGCTATGAATCCCCACCTTCTGTATATGTTTAGAGGTATGTTAGAAAATGTAGAGCAAATAATATCTAGTCATTGTTCCAAGTCCCTTTTTATTTGGAACGTAGTAAAGAATAGGAATAAATTACAGAATAATTTTTTAATTGCTTAGGTTACTACTTTCTGTTGCCACTGCTGCTGTCATCTCTTTTGTCTTTGGAGGCTGTGAGAGTCTTGCCAGAGACATTCACTGAGGACAACCACAATTTCTTTTACTTCCATTAATAAAAGTTAATTTGTTAGGTTTATCATCTTAAAAACCATCACACAGAAGTTTAGTATAGGAATTTCTTTGCAAAGCAGAAAATAATCAAAATGCAAGCTGTCTGTCCTAGAAATTTATTAGTTAAAAATCAATAAAAGCAGTAGTTCTGTTGTGAGGTCACATTATACATCACATGTAAATTCTGGATATTATACTCTGTTGAAATAACTTAATCTGTATTTTCCTCACTGTATCATGACCCTATGACAATATCTTTTAATTTTGTCTGCACATGCACTTCTGCATCTGAGTTATTTTCAGATCAACCTGTCTCATAAAATGTATTTGCTTTTAAGCATCAAAGTGGCTCTCCCTTTTGTTCAGTAAAAGGGCGTT
Source organism: Bambusicola thoracicus (assembly GCA_002909625.1). NCBI lineage: Eukaryota > Metazoa > Chordata > Aves > Galliformes > Phasianidae > Bambusicola > Bambusicola thoracicus. The sequence continues at coordinate 759 of PPHD01020940.1, read as the reverse complement.
CTAGCCCTAACAAATTAGCATATCACAAAACTTATTCCCTGTTCATAGAGAGCAGTACCCATTATGAGAAAGTACATGCATATATGGATCACCCCTGTGGTGTTTTATCTTTATCTTATCATCAAAGCTTCTAACTTGGTTTGACTCTGGCCTTTCAAGCTCCTATTCTTTTCTTTAAAATTTTATTAAATTTACTAAGCATTTTGCAAAGCTTGGGTATTGTTATTCTTGACCATAAAGCTTATCTGTTCACCTCTGATACTGAGAAAATAATCTAGTTATTTTTGATACAGTTTTCTCCTTTACCAGTTTCAGCCTTCTCTTTGAAATCAGTCTGAAGTATACAGCTCTGTTGATGCCCAAGAACTGTTGAAACCTTGAGGATGACAGGAAAACTGTCTTTTTGTGAAAACAGGACCATGCTGTCTTCCTTCATAAGAGTCTGAGTAGTGTTTTTTGAGTACAGAAGATAAGAAATGATGAAAAAGCCACAGCGAGAACCAGGAGATGCTAGGGTTCATCCTGGTAGTGGTAGCTGGTTGATCTCCTTCCTGTCAGTAACTTTTCCTATCAACTCCTTTACTTTTGTGAAGTTTTGTACTGTGAGAGAGCTTGTTGTATCTCTGAGGTAGCATGAGGCTTGATCTATTCATGGTAATTTTTGAATCAGCTTAAATATATCATTAAACATAATGAGATTTTCTTCTAGAGCCAGCGACCATGTAGTTGATAGGATTTTTGCCTTTTCAGTTTCTTTTC
>PPHD01020939.1:0-13314 GCA_002909625.1 Bambusicola thoracicus | reverse complement strand
GAATTCAATTTGCAATTCAAATATCCTGCCTTCAAAACAGGATTATCAAACATCAAGTCTAAGCAGGATTCCTGAAACATCTTAATGCAAGTTAGCAGTCACTTATCACGCATTATTTAACAGTTCTTAAAAATCACAGTGTTGTCACTGTAATTAGAAACCTCTTTATATTGTAGTACATAAGTGGCTTGTTAATCTGAAATGTAAGTTATTAATAGCAGGGTCTTAATTACTATAATTATGCTAAAAGTATTCTTATTGTGAAGTCTGAGAATGCTGTAGTTGCTTTATAGATTGTTATATATTTGTTTTATCACTATAAAATGTCAGTTATTTTGAATTTNGTCAGCATGCTTTGAATCAGGTGGCCAGCTACATCAAATAATGACAAATTGCAGACTTCGTTTGTCAAGTACTGCTGTGCTTTTAAAGGTTTGCTCAGCCCTACAAATAAAGATTCTGCTCTTCCTGGCAGAAGATTGCTGCGTTTGCCTTTGAATTCAATTTGCAATTCAAATATCCTGCCTTCAAAACAGGATTATCAAACATCAAGTCTAAGCAGGATTCCTGAAACATCTTAATGCAAGTTAGCAGTCACTTATCACGCATTATTTAACAGTTCTTAAAAATCACAGTGTTGTCACTGTAATTAGAAACCTCTTTATATTGTACTACATAAGTGGCTTGTTAATCTGAAATGTAAGTTATTAATAGCAGGGTCTTAATTACTATAATTATGCTAAAAGTATTCTTATTGTGAAGTCTGAGAATGCTGTAGTTGCTTTATAGATTGTTATATATTTGTTTTATCACTATAAAATGTCAGTTATTTTGAATTTGCCTTCAGATGTAATTATGATTTAAAGTGTAAAGCCCGTTTTAGTATAGTATAGCATGAATCTGCATTCTACTTTGAAATTCATATGTAGCTAAACATGAAATACTATCATGGTTGCTATCACAAATTTGGTATCAGTATTTTTGCAGGAGAAGTGATGCACTGTCCCCAACACATGCACAGATCTAATAATTTCATCACAGAAGGCATTTGGCACTGGATTTGTTAACCACTGTGTACTTTTGGTATAACCCTGTTGACTATTCCCAATAGCATTCTTTGCCTTCTTTTACCCAGAAACTGCTTCCAAAAAGACACGTTCCATTACTTTCCCAAGGACTAAATTGTGGCTGACCAGATTGTTGTTCTGCAGATCAATGAGATTTTATAAGGAATGTAACATTTATCTTAATCTACTCATCAAAACCTCCTCTGATTTCTACAGCCTTTCAGATACAGTGTGAAGAAATCTCACAGAGATAATGGCAAGCAATCAAACGCATACCATCTGATCTCACAGATTTGTATGGTTCAATACTTCTTGTCTCAGTTACCTTCTCTGCTGATGATTCTTTTCTGTCTCTGAGCAGAAAGACTGGAGAGTGTGGTGAAGACCGAGGCAAAGCAGACAAGCTTGGTTGTGTATCCTCTGTTTAGTCAAAATGATCTCTTGATACATCTACTCATTTTTCTGAGTATCACAATAGACTTCCTGCTCTTGGGGGCTCATCCTTGAGTACTGTTGATCCACCTAAAATCTGTGGTAAGAGGTTGTCTCTGACACCCTCCAGATAACTCTTACATTGTCTTTTTGCTGTATTGCTCTTTCAGTGAATGTCAGAGAATAAAATTTCCTCATTAAGAGGTAGATCTTGTGGTCTAGAGGCTTCCTCAAGTTGCTTATAAAATGATTTGTTTCTCACTGTAGTTGAATGATATGTAACAAACTTACTATAATGACCTGCTCCATGGTCTCTCTTCTGACCCTAATCCACAAGCCTTCATGCAGTCTGCCACTTGTTCCAGAGAAGAACTCCATACATTCAAACTGCTCCTTCACATGCAGGGCAACTCACCCCTGTTCTCATCACTCTCTCACCTCCTTCTCCTCTCCCAGTCTTTTGTCAGAGTGTGTATCCATACATCAGTGTGGTCCCACTGCTCAATTGGTCCCACCATTTATCAATTGTTTCAGTGGTGTTGAGTTCTGTGTCTGCATGTGGAGACACAGAACTGGACATCAGTGTAATAGCTTCCAAGCTCTGTGACACTGTGTACAAGTGGGAACTCTCTTGATGTCTTTAATTCTTCCTGTGGGCTTTCTTGTTCCTAACACCCTGTCCCACATGCTAAAAAACACTAACCTCTGTTTCCTCACTTAACTGAGTGCTCTTATCATCACCTTACTGAGGTACATTGCCAAGCTGGCCACCTTTTCCAAATGGACCCCAACTCTTGTGAGCAGTCCTTATTCCTAAGACAGAGACCCAATGTTGTCAGAAGCACTTTTTATGTATGAGATTGTAAAGATGAGCTCTACAGACACCTTTGGAAATAACCAGAAGACAACAGTCCAAAAAGTCAAGAAGTAAATGCTGGGAAGTAGTGCGTGAAGGTCTTCCAGGAGCTCCACAGACTACTGATCTTTTTGAATTCACAAGAACTTATAAACTCAGAGCATGAAGAGTTTTCTGAACCTGTACCTATCAGTATGTATACATATCAGTGGATCCCTGCAGTGCATTATGTAAGTCAGATCACAGCTAAGAAGTGGTGGCAGCTCTAGACAGATAAATACTGCAGGATTATAGAGCTGATGAAACAAAGGACCGTTGGAGAGGCTATTCTCAACACCCACATAGAAATCACTGATGCATTAATCCTCTGCTTCTGAGTAAGCAGCTGAGGTTGGCCTTTTGACTGTTGCTCTAAATGGTAATTGTGTAGGTGTATGTGAGTGAACTGTGTGAGGGAAATGCACTGTATGAATAATCACCAAACAGTTTAATTAATGAAATGCACTCTAATAAATTTTGGCTGTGACCCGTTTCTTCCTCTGACTAGATCCCCTACCAGGCAAAAGGGAAATTACAACATAGTCATAAAAATGAAAGTACTAATTGTGACACCAGCCCTGCAGCCAGCTGGTAACTGAGTATGTTCACTCTTACTAAGCCCTTCCTATTTACCTGTAGAACTGAGGAAAGTACCCCCTGGGTTCCCATGTCCTTCACCTTTGTCTCTTGACATCTGCAATCACTTTTGCTTTTCTCCACGTCTCTGTTGGGATTTGAATGGACGGCTGCTGAGAAATAATAGTCTGAGGGCACCACAAGCACCATCAGATTCTCCAAAGGTGCTGGATCAGGTCCACAATATGATGCAAAACTCTCATGACAGTAACTCCATGGGAATCTGCAACCATTACCGTCCACCATTTCCTCTTGGTGCTAATGTGCATTTCACCCTCCAGAATTTCCACAGTGGATTTTGTGCCCCCATGCTGGTTAGTGGAAACTCAGAACTGAAGTCAGAGGAGGATCCATTCTGTTGCTTCCAGAAGTCATAAACTTCCAGTTTCCCCCACACCATGGATTTAGTGGATGAACAACAGATTATTCCCTAACCAGTAGGAAACTAATGAGAAAAGAGCAGACAATTTTTAATCAAAAAAATCAGCTTAAAAAAGCTCCAATCAACCAAATGCTGTTATCCAGTGTTATCCCCAGGTACCCTTAGACGTTACAAGAAGCAGCACCCTGAATTCAGGAAGAATAAAAAATAGAATAAATGCCAAACTGGAATAAGCAAATAAAGAATTAAAACCCAGCTACTGGGAAGAAATTAGCGTTTAAGAGTACATACACGTGGAATGCCAGTAGTACCCCCTTTTACCACAGATCATTGATCAGTAGAAATCTGTGCAATCATAATTATCACAGAGGTATAAAAGCAGATTGTAGGGGAGCTTACAACTTCTTGTACTCCCTCTGAGGACAGATACTGTTGTCCTCATTATTAAGAAATAGCTTTTCTTCATTGATATTTAGATATGTAGGAGTTAAATGCATGAGTCAGAGCTAGTGACTCTGTGCTCCCTTTACTGTCTGTGGAAAGAAATGGGTGATTCATTTGGCTTACTTAGATGCCAGTCTTGGGATATCATGATTCATACTTTGGAGATGTCCTTTGGATTTCCTTTTATCTTTGATATCTAGTTAATCACACCCATGGCAATCACCTCTAGCTCTGGTGAGCATTTGCAGCCTTGAGGCCAGTCTAGTTCAGCTTCTTTTCATAGAATCACAGAATAGCTGAACTTGGAAGATCTTCTGATCATAAACGAGAGCCAAACAAAGGTGGCAGGAGGACAGCATAGATGAACATTTTAATTGGGAGTAACCATGAAATCAGATTCTAAGAAATGTTACCTAGTTTGGTGTCAGATATTTTTAGGCATTCAACTTTATCTTAATAGCTCCTCATGAGCAGCAAGATTATTTGCAGAAACTCAGAAGAAAGGAACATTAAAAGCTCATTTGAAGGTAGAAATCCAACCAAATAGTTCAACCAAATTAGTCATGGGACCCCAAAACATTCTGAGTACCAGCCCAGTAGTATTCTTTTTTAGATGTGGGCACAACGCAGAGGAGGTTCCATCTCACACTGACGATTTTGGTTTCTTTGCCTCTTTCCCTACTTTGTCCTAATTAACCCTTTCTCCTAGCATGTTATATAATATTAAGGGATTGAACTAGCATTTGACTTTTACGAAGTTTTATTACTATCATTTGAAGCAGAAAACCAAATAACATAATGTGCATCAGTTAATCATTTTCAACTGATCCTTGGTCTCCAAATCTTCCCAGCTTCTCAATATAAGCATTGAAAAGCATCAATTTGCAGCTTCCCTCATCTCTCACCTTTCCTTCCTTTTGAAAGCCACAGACTCATTTTCAGTCAAGTGCTGCGGCTTTGAGCTTCCCCTCCCTCTTCAGTTTGAGCTTGGTGTTTGCACCTAACCCCACACCTTCTCCTCCCACTTGCTGTGTTTTGCCACCTCTGCTGTAAAAAGACAGCAACCATTTCAGTTAAAACTACGTAAAAACAAAATCCCCAAGAAGTGTCTTGCTTAAAAATTTTAATTTTCCTAGGGGTTTAGCTTGTGTTAACAAACTTGAAATGATTACAGCTCAGAGGGAGAAAAGAGAGAGGTATGAGGAAATTGCTGCTGTAAGAAATAGCAATATGAGTGGCCTGTGTTTTCCATTGCCCAAGATGGTAATCTTGACGGTTGTGCCAAGCTTCTAGGGAACTGAATGCTCGGCCTCTCACAGAGGTACGTACACCCAAGACTATGAACCAGATGGAGTCACCATGTCTCTGGACATGATCTGTCCTCTGTGGCACTGACCTCAGGAGGTGGTGCCATGTACCTTCAGGCCTAAGCCTGCAGAAACCCAATGGGCTCATTAGGCTGCTTTCAAGGCCTATTTATACTAGTAACTGCATGACATCAGAAAATTTATTTCTGCCATTGATTCAAATATCTTAAGTAAATGCTGAATGAAGACGTCTTCTTGTGCCTAGATTTTATTCAGTGCATAAATATTTGTGTACGGGATATATAAAACATTTCAGAATTAGACCACTGTATTATTTATAGTTTCATTAAACATTCCCAAAATATGCCTGTGTTAGAGCAGGCATGTATTCCAACTGCCTGAAGAATGACTCTTTGTTATGCAGAGAAGACATTTTACTACTTATTTTGCTTTGCCCCAAGAGGTAAAGTTAGTTTAGCTCTTGAATGAAGTTCAAAAAAGAAAGTACAGTACAAACTAAAGGTCACAGTTCTTCCAAGTGAAAGCTCTGCTGATAAATCTTCTTGACTAAAACAGCTCAATTTTCAGACAAGTTTAGCTCACATAAGATATCATATTCATTTAATGAGCAGATGTTAGACTTGTTTTTTATTTTTTTCCTTCTCTTGATTTAAAGTAAAGTACAGTCATTAATACTGGTGAATTTATCATGGAAAGGTAATATATGATTTTATGGAATCAGGGGAGGATAAAAACAGATGGCTTACAGTAATACATGAAATACAGACAAAATGAATGTAATATTTGAAGGTCAGAGGAATGTCTTGATGGGGTATTTCTATATCAGTATAGTGCCCACTGTCATCTTCAGTCTCAGCTTACAGAATGCAACATTTGGTGATTGTCTGTGGAAGCGGGAATACGGAAAAAGGTGCCTTCTGAGCTGTGTGATAACTGAACTAGGAGAGGCCTAAAGGAAACACCTGCAAGGAAGTTAGGAAGCAACACATTCAACCCTACTCCCTCCTTCACAGGCAAGGAAAATGTGACATTTGTTATGTTTGTAGCTGTTACTTCCACAGAGCATAAAACAGCGTGGTCTAGTTCGGATCCAGTTCAGAATCCGAAGGCGGCTGCCTTCCCATTGCAGATTTTCTCAAGTTGCTCATTTCCTCAGTTTGATGATGGGCCAACAACTCCAAAATGTACATCATCCTTCTTGCTATATTTCACAAGCTGAAAAGTTTTGGCATAGCTTGTTTTGCAGAATTTTGGGCTGAGATAAAAACGATAAAAACAATCTGTGTTTGAAAACTGAGGGTTATTGTCAACAACTCTATGTCCAGGTGGAGGCCGGTCACAAGAGGTGTCACTAAGGGGTCTGTCTTCAAACTGGTGCTCTTCAACATCTTTATCAGTGTCACAGACAGTGGGATTGAGTGTACCTTCTGCAAGTTTGCTGATGTCACCAAGCTGAGTGATGCAATTGACACAGTAGAGGAGAGGGATGCCATTCAGAGGGGCCTGGACAAACTCAGAAAGTGGGTGCATGAGAATCAAATGAGGTTTGGCAAGGCCAAGTGCAAGGTGCTGTATTTGGGTTGAAGAAATCCCATATATGAGTACAGACTGGGAGAAAAACTCATGGAGAGCAGTCCTGCAGAGAAAGACTTGAGGGTCTTCCTGGATGAAAAGCTGGACATGAGCCAGCAGTGTATGCTTGCAGCACAGAAGGCCAACAATGTCCTGCGCTGCATCAAAAGTGGGTGGCCAGTAGGGTGAGGGCGGTGATTGTCTCCCTCTACTCTGCCCTCTTGAGGCTGCATCTGTAATAATGTGCCCAAGCAGGGGGCCCGCAGCACGGGAGGGATGTGGGGCTGTTATGGTGAGTCCAGAGGAGGGACAAGGAGATGATCAAAGGGCTGGAGCACCTTTTCTATGAAGAAAGATTGAGGGAGTTGGGCCTGTTTATCTTGGAGAAGGCTCTGGGAGACTTCAGCCTTCCACTACTTGAAAGGAGCTTACGAGCAAGAGGGGACCAACTTTTTACACAGTCAGACAGTGATAGAACAAAGGGGAATGGCTTTAAAGTAAAAGAGATTTAGGTTAGATGTTAGGAAGTAATTTGATACTCAGAGGTTAGTGAGGTGCTAGATCAGGTTGTCCAGAGAGTATGTGAATGCCCATCCCTGGAGACATTCACGACCAGGTTGGGAGGGGACCCTGGGCAGCCTTGTGTAGTGCGTGGTGGCCCTGTCCATGGCAGGGGATTGGAAACAGATAATCTTTAAGATCCCTTTCAACCGAAGATGTTCTATGATTCTATGATTTTATGAAATTAGCTGAGAGAGTAAGCAAGAGCTGCTATATACAGACTCCAGTAATGTACTTAGACGTGTATGCTATGAACAGAATTAAAATGTCCCCTATTTGTGCTTAACTGTGACTTCTTTTATTTGTTTGTTTGTTTGTTTTTGTTAGTGTGGCTTTTTGCACAGTGGGTTCCCTAAGCTAGCTTTTCTGTAGATTCAACAGGTATGGTATGTTCCGGATTTATAGAACTCTGTGAAATATAGATTCAGTGAATCAAACCTTTTGCAAAATATTGGGCTAAATGTACATGTGCCAGAGATGCACATGCACAGTAGTCTTGTCTGGGATTTCTGCCTGATCAGCGTGCCTGGACATCACTGATGGATGTACAGTACCACCTACTTCACCTGGACATGTTTTTGGTGCAGAAAGATTACATATATCGGGGGAAACCCAAGTCTACAGTAACTTGTTTCCAGTATCAGGCACATTTAAGAGGACAAGACTTGTAGATCAGATTATTACAAACTTGTCATCACCACAGATAATACATTGCAGCAGTAACATTGTAGAAACAATTATTACGTTATATATACATTATAGCTTCTTTTTTGATTGTGAATCGCTCTAGTGCACAGATGGACCAGTTTCTTAGCAATAAATGTGACTATGAAAAATAACATATTTTTCGTGCTTTTTGCTAGTATGTTCATTTTGTTGAAACTAAGTATTAATGTTACTGAGCTTGGAGCTTGGCAATGTTACTAGAAGAAGGGGATTTTATCACACTGAACATCTGAATAAGCCGTGTTGTTGGTTTTACTCATTCAAAAGCCAGATCAGCTGATTGGTAATGAAAAGAAGTTACCAGTCAGCTCATAGTGTGACACATTTTGTCTTTTCATTGTAGGAGATATATTTTTTTCCTCCTGAGGATCTGTGTAAATGACATTTGGCCTTTATTAAAGCATCTGATATTCCTAATGAGGAATAATATGTTTTAATTATACAAATTTATGTGCTGTTGGTGCATAAAAGCTTTCTGAGTCAATTGGACAGTGGAGGGAAACTACTGAAGTTTCTGAGTTAGCACCAATTCTATCCTGCTAAGAAGGAATTTGCTGCCACCTCATGGGTTTGTGAAGTATTTTTCTCCTACAAGCTCTTATTATGAATGGTTCTTAAAACTAATCCTAAAAATAGTCTTTTCCTTAATATATAGATGATCCTGTGGACCCTCACCCATCCCTAGCCTGAATTTTTGTTTTTATTTTTATTGCATTTTAATTTTCAAAAAGACTCATTTGGTTCTTTAAATGTCAGTACTCTTATTAAGTATTAATTCCTCAGAACACATTGCTATATTTTGTTAATTGTATCTTATCTGTTTTTTTTTTTTTGATTGCCATATTCTCTATTAATTTTTTAATGGAAATTCTTTTTAGACCTTAAATTAGTATTCCCAACTCCATCAGCAAGCTGAATAACAGACATTTAACACTCTGCATAGTACTAATATGTCTTTTTTTGTCTTGTGTCTACTGCATGTACTGAATGTACTGAATATACTTATCTTGCTGCACGCTGTGTAAAACTTCTTGCATCTTAGAAGCACATACTCAAATAGCAGTAGATTTCCTTACCTTTTAACATCTCACTGTCCGGCTGGAACTGTAAGCCAGACAATCTGAGACTTAAAATACTGCACTTGTTAAGTAAAAAGAAAGAAAGATCAACTACAGGCAGAATGCCTACGGTTGCCTAATTTTTTTATTTCTATAAGCATACTTCTCAGAAAATTAAAAATAATTACATGGTGTTGTTTGAGACGGCTATGAGGAATAGTGGATGTGAATGGGGCAAATATTGTACATTATATGGTACATTCTTGCATTAAAAAGTCCCATTTTGCCCTAGAATAAAACCAGATACTTTGGACAATTTTCAGAGAAAGAGATTTGAGAATGGTACATATGTCTCTAGGCAGTACATCCACCTCATAAGGGAGAGAAACCCTGCTTCTGTCAGCATGCACAATTGCTCGTGCAAACTGAAACAGCTTCTGAAGAATAGACTAACTGTATTCTTGGATGTATCTCTCACCTGTAGCATAAGAAAGCTGGAAAGGAGTGCAGAACTGCTTCTCCATTATTGTAATTCACACTTTTCCTCTGCCTGGAGATTCCACGGCAGTTGAAATTGGGAACTTACTGAAATTAAATACCTTTTTCATTTCTGCAAAAATGGATTCTTCAGTGAGTCAGCAGTTATGTTAGATTATTTTTGTTGAAAAGTTCTCAGATTCACTTTCAAACAGATCTGTGACACAGACTTTTCTGAAAATCTGAAAGCAAATAGAGAAATTGGTTTTCAAATATTGATGTTCAGGCAACCAGTAATTTCCAATGTGTAATTTTCACTTAAGCTTTAGTATTCTACTTTCTGTCCTGCAATATCTCAGCCGTACACATCTCATAAACATTCTGTGGGTGAGAATTTTGACAAAATAATTATGAAAGGGATACAACCAAATAAGAACATGCAAACGTTTGATTTTCCTACGTTAATAATACCAGCGTGTGAGTGTTCCCTCTAGTGGCTGATTGGGATTTAGAAATGGAAGCTGGTGATGCTCACTTGGGCCAATGTGAACCTCAGAAGTGGTTTGTTCTGAAATCTCTTCCAATTCCTAAAACATTATTCTTCAAACCCAGAACTCCAGGCTGGATCCAGCTATTTGCAGTGAGGTGCGATCCCAGCATTTCTACTTTTTTTCTTCACGACAGCAGACTGTGCCTCCTGAGGACAGTGGTATTGAGGAGCAGCTCCCGTTGCTATCTCTAGGACAAAGCTGACAAATTCTGCCTGTTAGGCATGCCTTTAAAACATCCAGAGATATGAAAGGATTGTGGACCTCACTCTAGATTCAGAAATATATTATTTTGTCTGACACTCCTTCAGCATTTTTCCTGCATTTCTTTACCTGAACATTCAAGTGGGTGGATGGTTTGTATGCAGCTATAGTTCAATTGCATGAATTTAATGAATCAGTATTCTTGGGGAATTTGAAAATATGCTTGTCATATGATAAGCCTGATGAATACAATTACAAGCCAGAATAAGACAACATGTCTCAGTGTAACTCCCCTTCCAACAGTCCTTCCTTTTGACCTTAAAGGAGTAATTATGCTTCCTGTTCTAGAGTGAGTTGCAGCTATTTACCACACACACACATACACACACACACAAATAACCAAACAAATCTTTTGATTGTGGCATAATTTATCCTTTGTCATAAAAATTTTCCTTGTTAATACATGTCCAAAGATAGAATTGCATGAATAAACAATGAGTAATTCTTCCCATAGAGCTTGGTTCCTTCTTTTCATAGGCTTGTATAACTTGTGTGTTAAGATTGCACGCATCCAAGGGAGATCTTGTACTGGGGGAAGTATACATAGCCATCCTTTTAATAAGAAGCATTTATGAGAATGAGCTACTTATACTGGGCATTGAACAAATTTCACTGCTGAGTTTATATTCTCATCTATAAAGAAGAAAATGTGAAAATGAATCTGCATAAGGCAAGCATATAGCCACTGGGGAGTGCTATGTTCTACTGACAATGCCTAAGTGTTTCAGGTTATATTTCTGCATCTTTTTATTCCCTGACTAGAGAATCAGTAGGATGAGTTGGGTGAGTGCCTATGCGAGGCTCCATTCTGTACATCTTTCTGAGGATGCATGGCATCAGTACTGAGTTTCTATGTTCTTACAGTTATTTTGAGCGATATAGAGACCATAAGTACCTTGGTTATCTCCTTGCTTTGGCAAATATATTCTATTTATTTTAATTTACTTTATTTTATTTATTTCCATCTTCCTATTTTCTGTCATTGTCATGCATTTGCTTTAGATTTTGAGATAAATTAATGTTTCTCTCCACAGAGCTCTAATAAAAGTACTGTTATAAAATATTACGCCACCTATGATAATTCTTTACATAGAGGATTTGTCAGTTGAGGAATATGAAGAATGGAGGGCTTTTTCTTTGTGAGCTTAGGACTAGTATAGGACTAGTATAAGGACTCTTCACGGGGGATAGTGACATGCACTCCTGCTGAGAGTTGGGTAGAAATCTCAGGCACTCCATTGGGCTGAACGTACTGCTCCATTATAAGGAACTGCCACAGCTTTCCTTAATCCTAAGGTTTTACAATTCTTACCTGCTAATGGGAACCCAGAATGAGGAATTTTATTATCATCTTGTGATCTTGATTTAATTTTGACATAAACCTGTAAATTTAGTTGTTTTTGGTACCATCAGATGACACAGTGACTCAGCAGTTAAACTCCAGCATTTGCTGCAATAGCACCTCCTGGGAGTTTCTAACAAGAACTAGGTTGTTATCAGTTTATAAATTAGTCACAATGAATAAAGAGGAAGTAACCAGTTAAGTAGAGTAGGGAAGCATAGAAATACTTCCTATAATGAAATAGATAGCAACTAAAATGCCAGTAATGTTTCTTCTTTCTACTTCATCTTGACTGTTGATTCAATCAAATTGTTCTAGAGTATAAGAGGAGTGGTCAGAGGCTTTGGATCTCAGAGGATGCTCTGCAAGCACCTATAACAACCGACTGTGGAATGTTACAGGCTGAAGGGTTGGTTCATCTCTAAAGGCTCAGGAGATTTTTCATTTGATGTTGAACGAAAGATAGGACAGAAAGAACAAAGAAATTACAGAAATTACTAAGAAGAAGAAAATTATTAAGCATTATTAACAGTGACCTGCATTTCTGCTGTTTGCTGTTACTACTGTTCAGCTTCCCTTGATAGCTCACATGGTATGAGGACCTTGGAGTAAAAACATGAAGTATGGGAAAGGGAGCTTTTTTTCTGAATGTTTTCCTTTAAAGGTTCTTCATAAGATTCTGTAAGCAGAAGGGCAGGCTGAGCAGCATTTGCGTGTGGGTGGGGAACAGGGTATCTAACCCGGGAATTTCAGGTGAAGCAATATAATGAAACCGTGGGAGTGCAGAGAAGGGTAGTGTGGGTGGAAAACAACTAAAATGGCATCATGGGGGTTGGTAACACACCTTCAGTCAGATTTTGTTATGTCTAATGTTAAGATGGGAACGTGGCCTCAGTGGAGGTGAAGGTCACAGATACATCTGAGGTACCCAGACTGGGACTGGATGGCCAGCAGAAGGGCTGCTGTTTGGTCCAGAGTGCCAAAACTGCAAACAATCAGTGTGCATACAGGCCTCTTGCACATTATTGGCAAAACTCAGAAACAGCACGCAAACTAGTAGGTAAACTAGTTATTGTAAAGCATTCAGAAACCAAACCTGCTAATCTCTGTGGTTACCTACTTATGGCCTTTGGATTCACAAAATGTCGGTGTGAGGAATGTCAAAACATAAACGTTGATCCTTGTTTAAGGGAACAGTAGGAGCACCTGAGCAGAGGGTTTCCTGGGCAGATACTTCTTGTGAGCATGCAGTAGTGACTCTAAAGTCATAGAGAGCACTGAATTCCCTGCTCATGGCAGGCTTTTGCATAGCTTGTCCAGAAATTTTCTCAAGTGCCAGATGTATCTCATAGGTACAAATTAGCACTGATCAAACTACACCTGATACTTGCATGAACTTCTGAAATATTCAGTTGATTGCATCTTGAATTAGTTAAAGGGCATCTTAAAATTCTAAAAAAGGCAAAAAAGAATCCTGAAAATTTTGTCTGGAAAAACATTTTGTATGGAAAAATTGAACATGCCTCCAAAAAACAAACGTATGCATCATAACTCTGGAAAGGACTGCCTTGAACTCAGAAAA
>PPHD01020938.1:2024-13440 GCA_002909625.1 Bambusicola thoracicus | reverse complement strand
GGGCCCACTTCTCCAGCCTGTCCACGTCCCTCTGTATGGCTTTCCTTCTCTCCAGTGTATCGACTTCACTTCTTAGCTTGGTATCATCCACAAACTTGCTGAGGGTGCACTCGATGCCATCATCTATGTCACTGATGAAGGTGTTGAAGAGGACTGGACTCAAGACTGACTCCTGAGGGACACCACTTGTGACTGGCCTTCACCCTGACACAGAACCATTGACCACAACCCTTTTGTCTGCGTCCAGCCAGCCAATTCCTAATCCATCAAACAGTCCATCCTTCAAATCCACACCTCTCCAATTTAGAGAGAAGGATGTGGTGAGGGACCATGTCAAAGCCCTTGCAGAAGTCCAGGTAGATGACATCCATCATCCTTCCCCCATCCACCAAAGCTGTCACTCCATCATAGAAGGCCACCACATTGGTCAGGCAAGATCTGCCCTTGGTGAAGCCATGCTGGCTGTCTCAAATCACCTCTTTATCTTGTATATGCCTCAACATAGCATAGGAGGATCTGAAACATCTGAGATCATGTCATAAATCAATGGACTGTGCCTTTCTGCCTTCCTTGATATAAATCTCTAATTTTAATATTAAACAGACGCTGTGAAGAAAATCTTATTTTCTCTTGAATTACTGTTTTATGCTCTCATTTTCTTAGGTAGATGTTTTTCCTACACAAATACATCTTCCATCCTTTTGCAGAATAACATAATTAACTGGAGTAAATACTTTCTCTTTTACTTCTCCTAATGAAGTAAACTACATTTGGTAGGAGAGAAGATGGTCAAGAATGGTAGAGTCAGTTTGTTCACACTCAGATAGCAGGAAAAATCATTTGTTGATTATTTTCTTTGATCAAATATGAAATTAACCAGACATGCTTTTGTTAATTTAACTGAAATTTTCTGTCACATTTGACTGACTTAATATGATGAGTACATACAACTCTCTAAGCATTCTATTTTTTAAAGAAGTAATGTTATTCACATGACTTTTTGCATCAACTTAAATTGATCTTAGAACAGTCAATAATGTGAGAGAAATGTAACTCTGTTAACATAAAGCAAATCTGGTACACAGCTGTACAGCCTGCATGAATATTTCTGAGGACAGCTGAGAATCATCTGAAAGTAGTTCTTTGGCAAGCTCGAGCCAAATTGCATCATGCAGACCTTTCCTAGACAAGCAGGAAGATGCTTTCTTTAATCAGATTAGCTCAATCGACAAACTCAATTGAAATCCTCATTTAGCTCTACCACAGATTGCCTTCCCAGTTTGGTGCCTTTATCTGCACTTTGGAGCTATGCTTGGAGCACCACAGCTGCTGCTGTGTGCATCCCTTTTTGGGAGATTAGGAGAGGGGAAGAGCAGTGGGAAGAGAAGGAATGTACATATTCAAGAGCTACCAGCTTCTTTCCTCAAGGGTTAATAGCCAGTGGAGTCTAAAGCCAAAATACTCACCAGAACAAAAGAAACCTTAGACAGCTGTTCCAGAAGGGGGCTGAGGCTCTGATGTGTGCTCCTGCACAGCACAGAGCCTCGGTGAGTGTAAACACTACCCTATGCATAAGTCACAGTGTCCTTTCACAGCAACAAAAGGATTTCTAGCACTTTCCCTGGTAGCAGAGGTGCTGCTGGCAATAATGCGCCACAAAATAAATTAACTGAGATAAGCACCACTGTTGCCTGGAGCAGCTCAATTAGCCTTTTGCACTTGGAGCTAAGGGTTTTACAGCACTAGGCAGAGCTCAGACCGGACTACAGCTGACTTTTGTCCTCTTTGCTCTTTTTAACTGGTGCTAGAATCAGTAGAAACTGCTGTTTTTGTTGTATTTTTTTAAAACTGAGTATTTAAATCAAATAGAATCTTGAATCTTTCCCTAGGCAGTCAGTGGTTGCCTAACCCTCGGTGAATAGGAAACAAATCTATCTTTCTCCTTGGTTTTAGTGCCAG
Organism: Bambusicola thoracicus; assembly: GCA_002909625.1. Classification (NCBI taxonomy): domain Eukaryota; kingdom Metazoa; phylum Chordata; class Aves; order Galliformes; family Phasianidae; genus Bambusicola; species Bambusicola thoracicus. The sequence continues at coordinate 11,481 of PPHD01020938.1, read as the reverse complement.
AACAGAGGTTCTCTCTGACTGAAGCCATGTAGAGAGCAGTGTTGGTCTGGCATTACTACTGCTGCTGGCATTCTCAGGCTTGTCAGTCAGGGATGACTCCTGCTGATGATGTTTATCAAAAGAGCAGAGGGTATGCTTGCTTCACTGATGTTGTTTGTTAAAGCAGAAATTAAAATATTTGAGTTATTGCCTGAAATCCTTTCAAACCATAATTTTTAAATAAATACTTATGAGAACAAGTGAATGACATTAGTTATTGCAATCCTACCTGCTTATATAGATTTATAATTTTGGAATGAGAGAACTTTCCATTACCTCCTTTCTTTTTTGTCCATATGCTAAAGAGAGAGCTGATCTATTTTTCCATGCATCTGCTTCCCCTTTCTCTTGTTTATTTTCAAGCACAGATAATCATTGCATACAATTTGAGCAAAATGATCATGTTGCAGTGAATGGTATCCATGATCCATATGTACTGTAGAGATAAGCTGATTTGTTGAGTATGCTGTCCTGTATATCATTTCACATATTAAAAATATATTTAGACATGCTGCTATTACTGTTGCTACATTTGTGGTGTATAATTTTCTTATTTTCTAGCCCACTACAGAAAAAAAAAAAATAACAGAAAAATATCAGAAATCATTGCATCTACTAAATACAGTCATTTTTGTCCTTTAATGTTCTCATGTTCTTGTCTTTTAGTAGTCCTAGCTATTAATTTGCACCTAATGCCAACTCAGTCTGGTTTTCATCAACACCTACTTCCTATCAGTTGTGAAAACAGGCTTCTTCCCTTAACCTAGATAGGCAAACATGTTTTTTTTCTGAATAACAGTATTTTAGCCCACGTACAGAAGGTCCGTCAAAAATTTTGTCCTGGAAGAAGTCTATTTCTGATTTAAGAAATGTTGCAGGTATGCAGAAGGTGCTTCTCATCATTTATTCTCTGAGAATTTTATTATAGTTAGCATGTTGACATTATCGTTTTGTAGTAGAGAAAATGTATCTGTTGGTTCTCTGTCTGTAAAACTGCCATTGCAAAGTGTTGTTTTCTGTATGTAGACTCCTTTGATGAATTCCTAACTCAATCATGCTTGTCACTGCATGTAAGTGCCTGGGGATGATAAGAATGCATGTGACCAGACCCCATTCTTTCCACGTGGGGAGGAATTGTTGGAAAGCAAGCCAGAAGGAGCAACGTACTGTTTACTTGGAGTGCTCATGTTGATTTATAATTGTCGCATAATAAAGAAATGTAATAGAAGGAAGCTTTTTAAATTCTCATAATTGTCATAATACATGGTTATAAAAGTACCCCATCATTACCAGGCAATTTTCATATTCTTCAAAAGTTTAAGTAGATCTCTCTCTGTCTTCTGTATACAACAGTATCATGGGCTCTAGAGGGCAGGGTGTAGGAGGAGCAGCTGAGGTCCTTGGATGCACTCAGTGCAGAGTAGAGGAGCTGAGGGGAGGCATCATGGTGGCTGCAGCTCCTCACAGGGAGTGGAGGGGCAGCACTGAGCTCTGCTATCTGTGACAGCGGCAGGGCCCGAGGGAACGGCTTGGATCTGTGTCAGGGAAAGGGCAGGGTGCAGTTTAGGAAAAGTGTATTCACCAGTGAGTGGTTGGGCCTTGGAGCAAGCTTCTTAGGGCAGTGGTCATGGCCCCAAACTGCCAGAGTTCAAGGACTATCTGGACAATTGTCTCAAAGCAAAGGGTTGGAATTTGGGATCATCCTGTGTGGAGCCAGGAGTTGGACTCGATGATCCTTATGGGTCCTTTCCAACTCAGCATATTCTATGACTTGAGGTTAGTCCTATGCAAAAATACTATACTTTCTTGGAATAACAGATTTCCCATAGCTCTTCTACAGCCCTGGCACAGTATGGTGTAAACATTCCAAAGAGTACATTCAGATATTACAAAGAATCATGAATTACGTTGTCATTATCAGTGCAAATATATCCCCTGCTGCACTATTCAGGATGCCATTCATCAGGGTGATGTGTGTGAGCAACATCAAATTCAGGGTGACGTCTGGTGCTCAGGCTCAGGCAGCTCTGTTCCCTTATGGCCCAGAAGCAGTGAACTCCTCCAATTCCTCACGTTGATCATCCAGTCTTTGAAAATAGAAATCGTAGAGGGACCTTATTGCCAGAGAAAATTCTGCCCTTTGAATTAAAGGTGTGAAAATAACATGCAGGAATCAGATATGAAAACTGGAAAGTAAACGCAGTACCTAAACCTCACAAGGGATGTAGGCTTTTGAAAATATCTTAATACTGCCTTAATGAATTTCTCCTGGATACCAAACAAAGATTATTTGTCTCAGTAATGCAGGTGCGGATCATTTAATCCTGCAAATGAGAAGACATTCCAGAAAGGAAATACTTTCTGGGTTTTATCCTTAATAGTGATCATCTCATGGTTGTAGACGACTTTTCTCACAGTGGGAAAATGGCTGTAATATGAATCCATGATCTCCTTAAGAGGTGGTGGATAATTTGAGTGATTTGTGAGAGATGGCACAGGACTAGTGACTCAGGGATTTCCTTAAGTTTCTGCGCTGTTGAGTAGACTTCTGATTATCTCCTTGCTTGAAAAATAAATAACTTTCAGGAGAGAGGCTAAATTGTTGTCACTAAGGCAGGAGTGTTTAGGATTTTATTTCCATCTATGGAAGCTCAAGTAACTAGATTAATTATGCCCTAAAGGTGTAATCTAACATTTTCTTATTTAAAGATGTATCCACTAAAGAGTGTGACATTACAACAGAGTATGTGTGCAGCTGTTGGCTTTACCAAGTAATATTTCACCCATGTGGTGGGAGAAGAGCTGACACAGCAACAAGGAAATGCATGCACTTGTCTGGTGACAAGTGAGGTATAAAAAAGGTAGAAAATAGAGCTCTAAGGTTTCCCAAACAGCCAGTGTGAGAACACATGTTCTCATGGAAGCCAGAAGAAGCACAGCTCTTCTGTCTGCTGGCTGTACTCAGACAGACCAACTGCAGCTATTGTCAGAACTTACAGATGCCACAAATTTCAGGTGTTCCAACACGCAAAGTAGGATAAACCTTATCTTTCTGTTAAGGAATGTTTTTCTTTCCCAAAGCTTGTGAGAGGAGTTTGATCAGACATATAAGATTTTAAAAAGAAGATTCATGCATATGTAGGAAACTGAAAATCATCATTTACTGATCCTCTTATAAAAAAAACAGAAACATCCTCTTATAAAAAAAAAAAAATGTAATGGTATTTTAGTAATGTCTGCTTTAATATCTGACACAGAGCATTTCTGTGGAGCTTGATTCATCAACAACTGCAAAATATTTTGGTTTCTTGAGCCAGAAAGCATTGCAGCCCATGTTATATTTGGATCTGTCCACACTGTGGATGCTTCTTGAATATTGCCTGGCAGCAGAGTAAGTGTGCTTCGTACTTTAAGGAGAAGATACTTTCACAAGTAGTTCCCAGTTTCACAGGTAGTTGGCATTGTTACCAATATACAATGACTGTATTTTCAAATATATGGTGTTACTTACTATAACCGTAACGTGTTCACAGAAGTACTCCCCAGCTCTTAGCCCACTACCATCTGCTTAGGTTTCATCTAGAGTTAAAGAGTAGAAGTGTTTTCCTCAGGACAGGAAATCTAGGGAAACCAGTGTAACTATAACGTCTATGCTGAAAGACTCTCCAAAATCTGACATATGAACCCAGCCCATGAAATCTGGCTCTGTGCTGTAGTAGCCAGAAAGGAGTCCCGCTGATCAGTGAGGATTTGATGCCAGGAGACCTTTCCTGGCTGCCAGAAATGCTGATTTTAGCCACAAAGATTGAAAGCCTTGTTGCTGAGAGGGAGTGGTCACCAATCACTGCTCCATGGAATAGAAATGGTATATTGCTGACACAAACCTGCTGACCCAGCCTGCGTTTCAAGCTTTCTGCCAGCTCTACTTCCTTCTGTGAACAACAGCAGAATCTGGAAGTGTTATTTTAAACCTTGATTTCTGCATTAATTCAGAAATATAAACCAGATTTAACTGCGCTGCTCCTTTTGCCTTTATCTCCTCTTTGTCTCATGAGCATTGCTCATGGCTAGACTGAGGTTGAGATGCACACCCAGCGAGAGAACCAGAGGACCTAGGAGATCTAAAGAGACCTTCTTACCCCTGAGGAGTCCCTGAAAAGATGAATAATTTGGAAATATCCAGGTAAGCACTAGCAACATAGAACGTCTCAATCTGGATTGAGACCAAAGCCTGAATTTGTCTCTTAATGTTTAAAAGAGTGTTCTTTGAATGTTTCAAAAATCCTCCAAGATTGTCAGTAATCTTGACATGAACATTTTATATAAACACACTGAGTCTGTGAGCAATTTTAATTTTGGCAGCTGAAGAACAAAACCACTGTAGTTTTCTACCATTGTTTCTAATTTAAGAATATAAGTAACAGAACCCTCCAATTTAGTCACCCACTAACCAGCAATCACAGCATCAGTGAGACTGTTAAAACTAGAAGAGATTTGAACAACATTTTAGAAGAAAAGACAGTTGAGAGAAGCCTATCTAAAATTAGGTGTGACTTGAGTCTCAGGAGTGGGTAATCTGTGGGACTGTGGACATCAGGAAAAGCAAGAATTGCTGATAGGAGCTACATCAGATGCACAGTGATAAACTTAGCAGACACAGGTTAAAAAGTGGGGAATAAAGTACATTGCACTGCACAAAGTCCTTGCTAAGACTCTAGAATCAAAAGGAGTCTTACAAAAAGTAGAAATAAGGAATATAATTAGATAAATTATTCCTTAACAGGCACTGTATAAGTGCTGAAGTGTTCACTGTCTCCTCATATAAATAAATAAATAAATAAATTCTGATCAAGTACTTAACCACATTAAATTAAATGTGAGAATAGGAACATAGCCAGAATAGGGAGGAAATAAGTTTTAAAATGTCTGAATAAGCTAATTGTAATTGAAGCCACCAGTGCCTGATGACATTCACCTTTGCTCTCTTAAGAGAATAGGAAGAACTATCTAATGTACTCACTATTATGTTCATAGAACATGGATAGGTCCCAGAACATGCAAGAAAAACAAATACAATACCCATCTTTTAAAAAACAGCCTGGGAATTATAGATCATTCAGTTTAAAATCAATTCCTGGAATGATTCTGAAGCAAGTTGTTAGATAACCAGTTTATAAGTGCCTGGAGCATACTAAGTTGATAAAAAAAGCTGACACATTTGACAAGAACAAATTGCATTGACCTGATTTCCTTCTGACAAGTTGACTGGCCTTGGCTGGATAATAGGAACAGCTTTCTGGCCACATGGACAGTAAAGCAATGGAACAGAATATTTCCTGAGGCTCTTGCATCTGTTTTTTAACTAGAGGATTTTTAAAAACAAGTTGGTACACACCTGCTGGGAATTGTGTAGGCCTCTTTAATCTTTCTTCACTGTAAGGGTGCTGGACAAGAGAAGCTGTATGATCCTTTCAAGCCCTATGGATTTACATAGGACATGTTTGTTTCAATCCCCCTAGCCCTGCATTGCGACTGTGTCTTGTCCTGGATGCAGATTTCTGAAGACTGTTAGGATTACATACATGCTATTTTGAATAAAACTGACTTAAAATTGAAATGCTTCATGTGTACTGCTTCTTCCTTGAGCAAAAGGATGCATGTTTTCCCACAGAACTTTGTTTTAGTTTTGCTCTTCAGGGTCATACAAATGGCAATTCAGAAATATCCACTGTCCCAACAGTACATTTGAAGTAGTGTCATACAGAGGATGACAAATAAATTAGTTGGGGAACAAACTGTGGTCACTCCACTGCAGGAGTGAATGCAGTTCCTGAATTCCTGATGGTCCTGGAACCATCTCACACTGAACTGATTTGGGGAAAATCACAGGCCATGCTTTCACTTATGAGGCAGTTCCATAGATGAAGAAATGTCATTTGGGTTCACATTTCAAATATTTCCAAGTCACTCAACCAAGATATTGCCATAGCCATGAATGCTTATCTTTTCAGATAAACCTTACTCTGCTCCATAGCCTCTATGAGAGCAGTCAGGTTTAATGTGGCCTTGGGGTACAGAGATGGGAAAACTTCTCAAAAATTTCTGGGACCTTTACTAAGTTTGAAGTCTGCTTTGCAGTGAAACACGCCTAGCACAATAAAAGTGTGACTGCTGGTGTGGTTGAGAGCTTCTCAGCAGGAAGAAAATGTGCAATGTGAGCTAGACTTCTGAAAACAAAGGAGATTCAGTTCCTGTTAGAAGATGGACCCATCACTCGCCATAAATGTAATGGATATATTCCTTCTCCTTGATACTCAACTTGTGTGATTGTAACAAGTTTTCAAAGACAATCTGAATGCAAGGTTGCCTTTACTGTGTACAGTACACCTCATTTGACTAATTATCAGTAGGTGCTTTTTCAGATTTTAAAATACTTAATTATTAAATCCTTTTGCATTTCCTATAGCACTTTGACTGAAATGATACATCATTCTGCTGATTGAGCAAAGCAGAGTCACCTCACTACAGCTGTCTCCTTAGGACGCTTTCTGCCTGACTGTTTTGGAGTCCAGCTCTGTAGGAAAAACAATGTTGTAGCCATATAATATAACAGAATTATAATTATGTTAACAGTGTGGAATAAGAAAGAGTCACAGTAGAGGCAGAGACCTCTCACCACTTATCGGTGGAAGACCTTAAGATGTCCTTAATAACTGGCATGTGTAAGCAGGCAGACCTGTCTGAAAGTCTTACTTGTTATCAGCTAATAAGAAAGTAACAAGCTTCTGATGTTAAACATATTTTAAAACTCAGCGTCTGTAGCTGTTTGTTTTTTCTAATTTAAATAATAAGAACTTATTAAATGCTAATTGTCACATTTCATTTTAAAGTGGAAATTCTTAAGGCAATGAAGATATATCTTAGATTGAGGTCTCAATTGTTCTCTTTCGCATAGTTGCTCCAGTAGAAACTCTTAGGCATAATAAAATGACAACGAATAAGACTGAAAGCAAAATTAGGTTCCACAGTGCAGTCAGTAATCTTCTGAGATCCAAACAACAAAGAAACAATAAGGCAGATCTTTGCAAAAATTGGAATATTCTTCTCAATTTTACCCCAAGTATAAACTCTGAGAAATTTTGGATTTCACACATGATTTACATTCTATTATACTGAAGTATTCAGGACACATTCAGTCATCGGAAGCATGACTCTGGACTTCTTAATAATTTATTTTTTGTACTTGGTGGGATAGAACAAGACTCGAAGCTATCAGCATTCAGCTGAACAGTGTCTTTTTAAGTGACATTTTTTTTTCAGGTGCCCTCAGCAAAATCCATCACCCACCCAGCATGGTACCTACACTCAGCGTTTTCTGCCTGAAAGTGTGTACCCCATGCTACGTGTCAACCTAATCCAGATGAAAAACTCAAGATCCAGAAGAGCTGCTTCCTAGTGTAGGGTAGGTGACAGGAAGTTTTTGTTTTAGACAATGTTTTCAATTTTTTGTTTACTTCGTAAATATATAAAATATTCATGTTTACCAACTTCTGTTGAAAATATGACATGTTGAGGAATGGCTCGACAGCCAGGGGTGCCATGGGTCTCTAGAACGACTGTATGAGCAGGACGGGCCTAACAATCGGCAGGAGATACAGATGGAAAAGTACTAGCTCATTATTGTGGCTATGAGCTCGGGTGCTGTGTGCACCTCCCAGGCCCTGAGACCTTGAGGCTGTCAAAGCAGGAAGAAAAACTGAGGCTTCAGTTAAGATAAAGGGGTAGCTCACCTGGGAAGAGATTAAGGTAGTGGAATGTTATGAAAAACATGTACAACCAATAGTATTTTAGAGTAGGGAGCTTCTCGCTATGCTTTAACTAATCACATGCTGACGCGCTTTTTGCCACGCTCTATATATGTGTGTAATGAACGGCTAATAAACGGAGATTTTGATGCACTCATATCGGGTTTTGTCATCACTCCCCACACGGCGGGGCCAGCGAACTGACTAGATTCTGGCTTCGAACCCTTGGACCTCTGCGACACCCCGGGACCAGGGGGGGTTTCGCAACAATGACACTTTCACAGAAAAGGGAAACAGTATCCTCAGGTTAAATATGGTGCCATTCTCAGATACCATTTACATCAGTGCAGTCAAATAGTTTATCTCGGTGCATGCAGGTACAGCTGAAATCAGATTCCATCCTTTCGTAAGTAATCCATGCTCCTGTGGTTGAAAGTCACCTATCTTTGCACGCATTAGATGCATCTTGCAGACGGGGAATTCATCTTGTGAGAAATGTTTCGGTTCATTGAGCAGCATTTCACAAAATATTACAACTGCCTCCTGTGTTTTGCAGATGCAAAGGAATTAAAAAGGGAGAAAGCCTCATCAACAGCCTGCCATAATGAAAAACTATTTGTGATCAGTGTCATGTGTGCATTGATTAAGTTCCCTGTGGAGTCCTTATCTCTGCGTCAGCTTTCTGAACACTAGATTTTGCCTTTGAATCTCTGATGTAGCCAAGATGTGTAAAAATTAATGTGAGCTGACAACTTTTTATTAGTTACACATCTGAAAGTTCTCAAGTGGATAAGCTACTCCTTCCCAAGTCAGTTGCGACTTAAGCTTGCTAATTGACTCAAATCTGCCTGCTTTAGATACCAGCATATAAATAACCAAGGGGAAATGGTGACTAGAGCTAAAGCTTTTGAGTCATATCATGTCAAAACACTTTTCAATAAAGCCACCTTCTCTCACTGTACTTCCTCAAGCCCAAACCCTTATGGAAAGCGTGTTTCAGAGCCAGTTCCAATTCTCTGACAATAAATTTGTCAGAGCTTTTGTGAGCTAAATGATGGTATTGTTGGCTTCCTGCATGAGAAATGGAGCAGCCCAGGACCACAGGCTTCACTCTGGCAACAGCCATGGGAGTAGGCACCAGGAGGAGGGGCAGAGACACAACTTGGGAGAAATAAATACAAAAATAAACAAAGAAATCAAGAATAAAGCTACTGTGCTAAAAGGGGAGGAAATGTGTAAACAAAAGTCTGTGAGGTCACAAAAGATGCTCAGAGAAGGCATTGCTCAGGTCTGATCTGCAAAATGTCCGTTCCAGATGACTGAAGCTTTGCTGGGGCTCAGGTTTTGGTTTTATGCACTGATTCACTCATTATGCTATTGTACAAAAGGGGCTTTTCTTGTGTTGTCTGGATGCCCTCTGTATGCATTTCAAAAATGATTATTTATTTTTATTTAAGATCATTATATAATATATTTATAATATATGATGTATTGGAAATACAACACTACTGGTAGGAAATGCAGACTTCATGGTACACTGTTGTACATAAACTTTGAACGTGCAACAAATTTGAGATGAAAATAATCAAGCAAAAAAAAAAAAAAAAAAAAAA